>ML977672.1:87708-103503 GCA_010015725.1 Amniculicola lignicola CBS 123094 | reverse complement strand
AGTTAACTTCCTAACTATAATATTATATCTCTACTATATAATAGGTGAAGATATCTACAATACTAAGAAGTAGGAGGTTACTAATTAATTTATTTTAGATAACTGTTATTGCATAATATACTAAGGTGAACTATAGGATACAGGCACTGCTATGGTATCTATAGTTGGCAAGGTATAACTAGAGGCATATGTATAAGAGTACCCCTAAACTAGGATTAACTAGACCCCAGGATTGGCTAATATTAGCTTTGGTAGCTAAGGATCTAGAGGATCTATTAGTACTATATAAATTAAGAATCTAATTAGAATAGTTATATACTATATCCTAGATATACTAACCCTGTTCCTCCTATACCTTACAGACGTAGATAGACTAGGAGTATACTATAATAATACCCTAGATGTAATTATATATAAAGATAATAGTACTATCCCTATTATACGAAAGTAGGGATACCTATTCTTTAATATTAGTAAGATTAAGACTATATTATTCTTTATAGAGATACAACTTTAACATCTATACTAATACTTTAGACACCCTTATATAGAGAGGCTTTATAGAATACTTACCTACGCTGGCTATAAGGTTAACTATATTACCTTAGAAGAAATCTAGAAATTCTGCTATTACTGCCAATTGCACAACCCAGCACTATACTAATTTAAATTCAGTATTAAGGATAATATTAACTTTAACTATAAGATCGTTATAGACGTCGTATAAATTAGTGGAAAGGATGTTCTCTATATTATTAATATAGATATATTATTCTAAGCTATAATCTTCCTTAAATCTATATCTATATAAGATACCTAGGATATACTCTACAGGTGTTGGATTAATATATATTAAGGCCTACTAGACTATATCGTATATAACCCAGGAACTAACTTCAATTCTAATGAATTCTATAATTATACAAAGATTGTAGGAGCAGAATATAAGTAGATACTAGTGGAAGCTTACTAGGTAGTTGGAAAGGTTAAATATATATACGCCCTACTGCGTTATATATATAATATCCTATATACTAAACTAGGATATAATACAGATAATAAAGCTATCCTATAGATAGTAGTAAAGGCCTTAAATAATACTATAGGCCCAAATAGCCTAGTACCAACACTGCTAGTATTTAGAGCATATCTAAGGATTAGTAATATGTTACTACTATCCCTAGATATTACCACATAAGCTGAAGCAGTTAAGAAGGCTATAAAGATACTATATACAGAGAGGGTAAAAGTAAATATTAATTATGTATTGAATACCCATAACAGGCCAAGCTTATATAATATCCTATTACTACTACTTAGTTCTAAAGTAATAATCTAGAGGGAATACAGAGGATAGGAAGGACTATATAAAATTAAGAGCATTAACAGCTAAGACGTTACTATTAACCTGGAAAATAGACCTATTAAACTATAGTGTATATAAGTTAAGCTATACTATTATATAGCACCTAAAGAAGAACTAGACATTAAGGACCCTAATCCCCTAGTACCTGTATGAATTGAAGCTCTAAAACCTAGGAAGTATAGATACCTAAGGAAGAACCCTGTTATTAAAGCACTGCACGAAGAGCCTAAAGAAGCTAAAAATTCTGAAAAGCTGCTAGGGGAACTAACTATCCTAAGAAGGACAAGAGGATACCTACAGAAAGTGTAACCCCTATATAAAGATAAAGAAGATAAATATATAGATAAAGTATTCCTTATATAGAAGGAGTAGGATAACTATACCCTAGCTATAAAGCTTTGTATAGATAGAGTTATTACAACCCCTAGATAACTATTTAAAGAATCAGATTATATAGAGATAGAGGCTCTTATTATAAATAGTACCTTTAAGATCCTATAATATAACCCTGCTGTTTACAAAGGCTATATCTTTAACCTCTATATAGTTAGGGAAGTAAAAGGGAAGAGTACACAGCCGTATAAGAAGTCTAGATTAGTCCTTGCTAGTTATTTAGACAAGGAGAAAGAAGAGATTCTTACTTAGTTACCTATAATCTAGTAGATAAGCTAGAGACTTATCCTAGTAGTAGGACTATTACTAATAGCCTTGCATAGAATATACTTTAAGCTTAGGGATATTATATAAGTATATATCTAGGCTATAGATAAGCTACTTTATATGCTATATATAAAACCCCTAGTAAAGATAAGGGATAACCTTCCCCCTAATATAATTTTTCAAATTATATAACCTTTGTATAGAGTAGCTGAATTAGGCCTATACTAGTTTAAAACCTACTATAATTATTATAGGGATAAACTACAAATATTCAACTCCTTATATAATCTATATCTCTTAATTACTAATAAGGGAATAATAATTTTTGGTATTACAGGCCTATAGACTAATAATATATTAAGTATTATTACACTAGCTTTTATATAAAGGGAAGAAGAAGAACTAGTAAAGGTAAACTTCTATATAAAGCCTAAAACTATCCTATTAAGTAAATAGCCTATTAAGTTTAATAGTAGGAAGATTGTACTAGTTAATAGCAAGGTTACACTAACCTAAAAAGGGTAATCTAAGAACCTTTGCGTAATTAACCCCTTATTTCTAGATATAATATAGTAGTATATTGCCTAGAGAGTAAGAGGAGCATATATTGCTTTAGTATATTAACTAGAGGCTTTATTCAACCTCTCTATTGCAGCCCAGATAGTCCTACTAAAGGATAAAGATATTAAAGCCTTAAACGCATAAATCCTATAGTAAATTAAGTACTATAATTATAGCTTAACGTTTATTCCCCTAGATCTACGTTATGCGAAGCTATTCATTTTTACTAATAGTTTATTTACTAATAATAAAGATCTTAGCTCTTAGCTCAGATTTCTTATTATTCTGGCTAAAGAATATAATACTAGGAACTTATATAACTTCTAAATCTATAGGAATATTATATATTAGAACTCTGTTAAGTGTAAAAGAGTTATACAAAGTATACTTGCTAGTAAACTATATAGTATAGTTAGTAGTTTTAATAATGCTATTACCTTAAGTTCTATACTTCTCTAGATTACATAAACTCTAGATCTACCCCCTATTCCAGTTATAATATACACAGATTTAAGATCTCTGTATAATTGCCTTATTAAACTTAGTACAACTAATAAGAAGAGGCTTATAATTAATATTATGTCCCTTTAAGAATTGTATGAGAAAAGGGAGATTACTGAGATCTACTGGATTAATAGAAAGGATAATCCTGCTGATATATGTATAAAGAAGAGTCTAAACTCTACCCTAGAGACCCTTGTTTTAACTAACAAGCTAAATATTAAGGTTAAAGTATTAGTAGACTAAACTGGCCCTGTACAGAGCTTATAGCTCCACCTATAGTATATACTACACACATTTCTTATATTTATAGTTATTTCATGCGTATCTTTCATTTATTTTAGACTATAATACTTACTAAAGTTACTTCTTTGTATATATACATATATGTTTTAGTAGGAATAAGAGCTATTATAAGAGATTTCAAAGTTCTGCTAGGGGTTAGTATATTATACAAAAACTTAGAAAGGAAAAGGCCTATAACTATATATTAAGGATTTTAAAATAAGGATGAAGGGAAGAAGAATAAGACAGGTCTTAGAGGGGATTATATATAGAGTACACCTCTGTTTATACCTCACCACCCTGCCTATATCTCTATACACTAGAGTAGGCTAAAACTACTCTCTATTAGTATCTTCTATTTATATAAGTATTATAATACTGTAAGATATAGCCCCAGCATTATTATGATAAACCCCTAGCGAATGCCACTATTGCGTAACATCGCTCTTGATTAATTAATAGATACTAGCTAATAGTACCTATAGAATCCCTTAGTATAAATACTATATATTAATAGCCTTATTGCTGTAAGATTAGTACCTAACTACCTATAGAGAAGACCTGTATAGACTAATAGAGAAGGCCCCAACGGGAATACCTATTATATATAATAATACTGGAAGGGGTAGGGAAATATATAATACTAGTAGTATCTTAGGATTATATAGCAATAAGGATCCTAAGAAGGGGAGTTAAAAGTTAATACTGTAATTATGTGAGCAAATATTAGGATATAGGGGAATTGTACAGCTAGGACTATTAAGCAAGTAACCTGAAAATAAAAAGTTGCTAGTGTCTATACGTAGATAATAAAGGGGTGATGTATTGCCCTTGCGTAGAGTTATATAATCTTATTATATAACGCCTATGTAAAGGCTTAGTAGGGGGTTATATATAAAACCTCTATCCCAGCTATATCTAGATAGACATAAATAATACTACAATCTGATTAAGTATTGCCCCTATTGAGCCTATACCAATATACGTATATAGAAGATAGATTTCCACCTTTACGCTTGCGTACCTTATTATACACCTATTACGCCTTATAGAAGGAAGTCTATTCAACAATTATTCTATATATAATAAGTGCCCTTTATACTACTAGAGGAGTATTATAGCTAATATTAATAAGTTAGTAGTAATAAGTAGATAACCTAATAGCAGAGCTAAGTACTAACCTAAATTACTTACGCCTCTAAATAGGTATAAAATAATTAGTAGGAGTAACTCTAAGCTCTTATATATTATTAACTTTAATCTATATTATAAAGTCTATAATTATTAATAATTCTTTATTAAAATTACCCCCCCCTTATCTAATTATTTACTATAGCTTAGTTAGATTTCTTATTAGGTAGAGCGCTCCTCTAGTACTCTAAGTACTAGTCTCTCTAGTTTAGGTGACTTAAGTTCTTAGCTGAGATAAAAGGGGTATAGGATCTAGTTGATCCTAAGACCTCTACTATAATTATATTCTATAATTTAAAGCCTAAAGAGCTATCCCCCTATAAGGATAATATACTATTAATAATATAAGTAAGCTCTAGTAGTGCTAAGAGTATTACCTATAATAATACTAAGTAATAATATAAGGATGAATTAATCCTTAGGATAGAACTAATAATCTACTAGAATAAAATAAAGGATTAGCAAATAAAAGCTAATAAGCTTAAGATACTTTAGGCTATAGTAATTGCAATAGTTTATCTATTAGTGCTAAACCTAGTACTTCTTAGTTAAATATAGAGTGGAAAGTACTAGAAGTTGGTAGTATTACTCTAGAGTATCCTTGCACCTATACATAACTATATAATTTAGCTTACTTAATAATAATATTATAATTATCTTAATAAAGTAACTTAGGGTTTAATGTTAGTATATAACTGGATTAGTTAGTAGTATACTATCTACCTCTAAGTAAGTATATATAGTATCCCTAAGATCTAGGGTATAATAGTAATAATAGACTTCCTTACTATGCTTACTAGTAAGCTTATACTAGATTAGGCTCTTAGCTAAATATATATAATCTCTATATATAATACTATAGGGATAACTCTACTAATAATAGGCTAGCTTATAGATATATTTATAATAATTGTTATAGAAGTAGCTATATATAATTAAGTGCTTAGAGGTACTACTCCTATATTTATAGCTATACTTAGTCCTAACTAGGATAGTAACTATAGTAGCTAAGGTAGTTATAGTAGACGTAACTGTAATTATAGCTATAGGTAATTAATAATACCTAGCTAATCTAGAATAATAAACGAATGCGTATACAGTAAAATGCTATACTTCTAGTTACTAATTATATACTATATACTTAAGGTAGTAATTACTAATAGTAAATTCAAGGGTAAAAGGCTTATATATAAGTAATATAGGTATATCCTTAAGTAACTTAAGGCTTGTAAATACAATCTAGTATATAACTAATATAAGAAGGAGGGCATAAAGATTCCTATACTAAAAAAGCTAGAATTAGGTAAGCCTACTTATCCTAGTACTATTATTGCTATAATTATTAATTAAGACCTATTATATAATACTAATTAGGTATATACTATAAGCTATAGCCCTTATATACTATCTATAAGTACTATCCTTAATAGTAGAGTATTAACCTATCTTATTAACAGTATTAAGCTACTAGTTCTTAGATCCTTTAAGTAATTAAGTAATACTAAGTATATAGATGCTAGAATAATATTAATCCCTATCTTAGGCTATAGAACTTATATTATTAAGGGAGTACTTAATAGAGAGTACAGAGTAAATACTAAGGATCTAAGGCTTAATAATATAGTAGTAGTAGAGTTCTTCTATATTAATATTATCTCTAAGGTATAACTTAAGAACGTAGGTGTATAGTGCTTAAGTCTAGGTTTAATACTAAGAGTAGGAAAGATTAATACCTTAGATAACAGTCTTATCCTTGCAAAGCTCTATTAAAAGTTTAACCTTACTTTTATTAAATATAAGCCTATTTCTACTTATCCTTAGCTTCCTATAAGTAAAACTCTAGTATTTATCTTAAATAAGCTTAGTACTAAGGAGTAATTAAATACTATATAGCTGTAATATATATGTATAGGCTACCTAGGTAAGAATACTCTTAAAGTGCTAGTTAAATATACTTAAGGTATAATTATTAAGGGTATCCTATAGATATAGTATAAATACTGTATATATATATATATAACTACTAGAATGTTGTTATTGGGGAAAAGGCCGCTGAATGCAGAGGTTCAACCCCCCTATTTTAGGAGGCTGTTTCCTCTCGCTTAGATCTATGCCTGCTGCTGCTTTTACTATAGTGCTCTGTGCTATAGGTGTATATACTATACAAGCGGCGTCGTAGGCTATACTAGATATAGCCTAGCGCAGGCGCGTAGTGTAAGCTAGTACTTATTATCTCAGAAATATTGCTAAGTCTACCTGAGCAGCCATGTATACAAGCCTATACTACCTATAAGGTACCTGTAAGCTTGTTAGTAGTGTAGGTTAAGGTTAAAGGAATTAGTCTATTATCCTGATTGATTGAGCTTGAGATACTAATATAGGCTAAGTATATATAATACTAAGATATATGCTAAGGCTTATATCTAGCTTATACACCCCCTTCAGATTCAAACTTGTTTAAAGCTAACAACTCAGCTAGTTTATCTGTATAAGGTTTTAATAGATATAAGTAATAATATTAATAATATCAGCCTTAATAAAACTCTCTAAAACCTAGCTTTGCTAGTAAAATAAGAGAAAGAGTATCTAATATACATAGGAAATATAGGAAATATCTTTCTTATCTTAATAGGGTTGGTAGTTTATTATCTTAATAAGGCTGATTTTTCATCTTAATAAGGTCAGCGGTTTATTATCTTAATAAGGCTGATTTTTCATCTTAATAAGGTTAGCGGTTTATTATCTTAATAAATAAGGTTACCTGTTTTTCATCCCAAGGAGGTTACTAAATGAGGCTGCCTATTTTTCATCCTAAGGAGGTTACTAAATGAGGCTGCCTATTTTTCATCCCAAGGAGGTTTGTTTAGTTAATCTATTTTAATTGGAAATTTTTCCATATACAGCAAGGATAGCCAATTCTTATAGTATTACTAAGGAAGGAGCTTTGTAAGGCTATCAGCTGGCTGATTATTTAATTGGATATAGGCCAGATTGATAGTATTATTCTATACTCCTTCTTAGAGCCAGTAGTAATGGATATCCACGTAACGTAGGGTAGTTTTTAGTCTAGGCATTACCTCAGTAACTAGTTGGATTGTTTGTTTGTTATTATAATATAGGATTTGCTCATTATTAGGGTTGAACTTAAGGTCTTTAAATACTTACTACTACTAAATCAACTTAGTACTAGCTAATAAGGCTACAATCAGCTCTGCCTCAGTTATTAATTTAGTAATGCAGCATTGTAGGGTTACCTTCCAATTAATTAGTCCTCTAAATAGGAAGAAGATATACCCCTGAGAGCTTTTGTATATTATTTTATAATCTATATAGGAGGCGTTAGCCACTCTAAGGAAGGTAGGTTCCTTATTAATATAGGCTGAATTAGTTGTGATTAATAAATTATAGTAGATTGATAGATCCCTTGTTCCTATAAGGTAGTTAATCACCTAATAGGCTGTAGTAATATAATGAGATAATGGATTTATAAGAAACTTAGCTAATTTAGAGTAAGATTTTGCAATATCAGGTTATAATACTACCGTGATATATCCAATTAAGCTAACCAGCTAAGAATATCAATGTATATTTACTTAATCTATAGGCTGGTTAGATAGAAGCAGCTCCTTAATAGGCATCAGTGTTAGTGGAAACCTTTTTCTGGTGATTAACTTAGAGGATTGAAATCTGAGGCTGAGTTTATTAATATATAAAGCTTATGAGAGCCAAATTTGCCCTATTTATTAATCTCTATAGATTTATATCCTACAGAAGATTAATAGGTCTCCTAGAGCTCTAATCTTATATTTCTTAAGTAGTTTCTGTTCAAAATCATCCATTACTGTAATATAGGCTGGTTTCACTAGAATAATAATATCATTAATATAGAAGAAGATAATCAGCTGATTAGATATCCATAGGCAGGGAGTATCTTTTATTAGTATAAGGCCTAAGGCTAAGAGTATCTTAGTTAGTTCCTAATACTATAGAGCTAGTAAGGACTTCAATCTATATAGGGCTTACTAGAGCTTCTAGAGGTAATCTATATCTGAAAAACCTTTAGGTGGCAAGCAGTATATAGGGGTTGTAAGCTTTATATTAGTAAAGGTATTTACAGCGTTATATTATTAGATCTCTATATTAAAGTGAGCTATAATTACTATAAGGCCCCTAAATATCCTTACAGCTAGCGTAGCTGCGTAGGTATCTTTAGCTATTAATTATAGGTCGCCTCTTATATAGATCCAAGCCTTATATTTCTATAGATATCCTTTATTATCTAGCTTGTATTTGAATACCTATATAAGTGGTAGAGCCTTAGGCTCAGCCTAGTTGTTAAAGTCTTCCTAGGTGATGAGCTAATAGGTCTCTTTTCGCTTTACAGTAGTAATCTCAAGCTATATTACCTAATAAAAGCCTTGTTTATAAGGATATTAAAGCTTTTTAACCTCCCTAAGGTACTTAGGCTTAGGAGGTAACTTGCTTTAATAGAATCAAGTTTTTAAGCCATTAATTAATGTTGATACAAAGGTAGCCTAATATTTATTAATTATATAACTCTTATTAAGCTTCTGAGCAGGTTTTTAAGCTCTCTTTATACCCTATAGAAGGATATATCCTAAGCTAATATTAGTGTTAATTAATTCCCAGTTCAGAGCAATGTTCTTCTACTTCTGTAATAAGGATAGAGGTAGGGTTAGAAGCCCCTAAGGGAGCTGGTTAAGCCCCTAAGTGCTTTCCTAATTTTAACTATATAGATCCTTTGTAGCAGTAATATACCTTAATAAGCTTAAGGTAGGATTAATATCCTCTAGCTAAGGCTCTTAATTAATCTTATCCTTATTAGATAATTCCTTATTATCTACTGTAATTGTGTAGATTACCTACTAAAGCTTAGTACCCCTAAGTTGGTCTAATATATCTTCAGCGTAGAATAGATCCTCCTTAAATATTACGTTATAGGTTTAAATAACCTTTGTTGTTTTATCTCCTTTTCCTTTTAGGATCTATATTCAATAGATATTAGAGCTATTATAGCCTACTAGATATCCAATAAGAGCTTGTATAGTGAGCTTATCCCCCCTAGGGATCTAGGTGCACAGAGCGTAGGCTTAGTAGCTGAATATCCTTATATAAGCAATTGAAGGCTTCTTCTAATAGGCTAGCTTATAAGGGGTCTTCCAATTAAGGCTCTTTGTAGGCGTACGGTTGAGAAGGTATATAGCAGATATATATATCTCAGGGGCTAGCCTAATTAGGAGATTACTAGCTTCTCTTATACATCTTAAATGCTTAATAAGGCTCTTCCCTAATTGTTTAGTAGAGCCATTTTGCTCCTCCGTGTAAGGTGATCTAATTTGGAAGGTAATCCCATTATTAATATAATAGGCTTAAGCTGAATCGTTATTAAGGACGTATCTACGCTTATTATCTGCTATTAGAAAGTTAATCTTAGTATTGAATTATTGTTTTATAAGTTTATCCAATCTTATAAGAACCTGCCTTATTATTAATTTATTCTTTTTATTAATTAGATATACAAAATTAAACTTTATAAATAGGTAGAAGGCGTAGAAAACGTATTAAGTATTATTATAGCCAACGTTATCTAGCCTAATTAGGTTGATTACTAGAGTCTCAAAAGGGTGGGAAGCTCTAAGGGCATAGCTAAAGCGTTGTAATATAACCTTGTAAGCTTTGTTGATTATGCATTACTTATAATCCAAAGTATTTAGAGCTAGGCCCAAAGGGGAAGTTATCCCATCAATATTATCTAGTAGGTAATTAATTACCTTATAACCTACGTAGCCTATTATCTTATAGAGTATTATTTTTATAAGTAATCTCTATAGTCTAGGCTTAGTAGATCTCTAAGGTCTCCTCTAATTAGCTGTATATACTAAGAATAGTATTATTAGTAGCTCCTAATTAGTTGCTAAAGGTTACTAAGTAATAATCTAATAGCCTCCTTACTTTATAAGATTAATAACGTCTTACTAGGATTCCCCTGTTTTTTAATATAGGATATTTCTTCCTAAGTCAAAGTGGATATTCTCTAAGGATAGTTAATCTAGTAATACAATGCTGGTGAAGAAGGATAGGATATAGGTAACCTCCCTTAATATAGTAGTTTTAATACTAGTAGGCGTTAAGATTATAATATCAACATCTCCCTAACCTGATATCTATACTTTAGTAGGTCCTAATCAGATAATATTATCTAGTGTTACTGGATATAGCTACCTAAATCTAATATAGTTATTAGTAATATAGATATTAGATCTAGGATCTAGTATCTAATAGTTAATAAGAGAAGAGCTATTATTACTAGTGTATAAGAAGGTGGCGTAGGTCTTATTAGTTAATTAAGCACCTTAGTAGTAGTTGCTTAAGTTAATTATAAAGTAATCTAGAGTACCTTCAGATAGAAGTAGTAAGGTCTTTTTCTATTGATTTTCTTAATCCAGCTTGCAGCGGAGGCTGTTTACTTACACCTTTAATAGGATATCCTTACCTTTTTTAGTAGCGTTAAATTAAGTAATCTTAGCGCTTTTCTTAGGGTTAATAATAAATCCACCTAATTTCAGATAAGGATTAATATATAGGTAGCTACTCTAGAAATAATTATCTCTACAGAGGTAGGGCTTATTAGGCTTTCTATTAATTAGAGTATTACCTAGCCTCCTTTTTCTATATAGAGATTCCTAATTATCTAGGGTAGCTGCGTAGGTGCCTCTAATAATATTAGCTTTTATTCTAGTTGTTCTAATATAAGATAGGAACTTAGTAATTAACTAAGTTACCTCTATCCTAAGAGGTATATCTATCCTATAGTGCTTTTCCTTGCCTATTATTTTGTATGATAATATAGCTCTATATTTACTATTAACTTGTTTAAAGGCTCTAAGTAGATCTTTCTAAGCTCTCCAGCTAGTAACGTTAGGAAGATTGATTAATCTGGCGTTATTATAGGCAGTGATATATTTGTTATACTAGTTTTCTATATTAATCCTTTATAAGCTTAGGGTACAAGCTTTTATATATTTATAAAGAATTTGTTATTCTTAATTAATTATTAATAGTGAGAACCTTTATTGGAGTACCTAAAGACATTTATAAGATATTAAGAACCTCTTAATATAGGGTAACAGGTCTGGATAGATAGATTTGGTGATCTAAGTATAGATCTAATTAAGTTAATCCTTAGTTTAGTGAAATTCCTTTATCTTAGATAAATACTACGCCATCTATATTCTATAGAAGTTATTTTCATCTACTAATAGGTAGATAATCCTAGGCTATTAATCTACCTAAATTATTACTTCCTACTATAAGGCTATTTGTAGGGTATTATTATTACTATTAATCAAATCAGGTGTATAGAGCGTCGGTTCTAGAGCCTCAGGCTTAATCAGTGCCTATAGTAGGTTAACAGGCTTATTAGGATTAATATATATCCAAACCTGTGCAGAGATTACTAGATCCTTAATTATAAAGAACTAGAGATCCCATTAATCAGAGCCTTAAAGGATAACTCTATCAGTAAGGCTGACGTCATCGTATTTCGTTATTTTGTTTGTTGTTGATCGACGCGTTTAAGGTAATTAACCGTAGGGTTTTCGCGTTTGGTGAGGATCGATATCAGTGGAAAATTTAGATTGAAATTAATTAATATTGGTCAATATTGATTGATATTGATTGGTGAGGTAGGTATTAACAACTAGGATAGATCAACAGATAGTAGAGATCAATAGAATTGAAGCTGATCAGTGAACTCAGTAGGTTGATATTGATTGGCTAGGCTGGGCTTATAACTGTAAGCTTGTTAGTGGTGCAGGTTGAGGTTGAAGGAATTAGTCTATTGTCCTAATCGATTAAGCTTGAGATACTAATATAGGCTAAGTACACATGATGCTAAGATATATGCCAAGGCTTATATCCAGCTTATAGTACCTTTTAGAGGGGCCTACTGCATAGCAGCTATCTATTAACATTAACTACTTATTTAAACCTCTGCCTACTCCCTTATCTATTATACAGCTCCTCCTCTACACTATAAATCACTGTCTATACTAGACTTAATTCTTCAAATTCCTACTGTGCTACTGTATGCTTTCATTGCTTAGCAGGACCCTCTATTTTTAGGCCTTTACGCACGAGAGTGTTCTTCCTAACTACGTCCTTCCTTACTCCAATCTACCCACCTAACTATTTACTTCCCTTCCTCTTCACCTCTTTAACTCTTGAGGTTGCTATTTACAATCCCTACCCTTAAGCTACCTTCTATATATCAATAGGAAGCTATCAAGGCACCAAGACATAGTGTAGTTAACTACAATACCCTATTGAGCTAAGAAATGATAAGATGAACTAGGACAGCAGCCAGAGCTTAATTTATACTCTAACTCTGACTTAGACTCAAATTTGGACTTAGAAGACAACATTTCTAAGGGGGAATACTTGCGGCAGAGGATAGTGTACTATAAGAAGTAAGGAAGGGCAAAGTTAAAATAGAGTACCTAGTTATAGTCTCTAATTAATTATGAGTTTCAGGAGTAGGAGAAGTATATTATAATCTAAGCTAAGGTTTATATTATAATACTAATAGGTTATATCTAGGTTTTACCTTACACTTAGGGGTAACCTAACTAAGACCCTTCTCTAATATAAGGCTGATAAGTTTAAAATGTATCTTAAATAGTGCTTAAAGAACTCTTAAATAAAGAAGGATAGTATAATTAAGGTATACTAGAGATGAATACTATACAAGTTTATAGATATAGCTAGCTATAGTATAAAAAATAGTATAGAGCTTAATATACAAGATATATAGTACTCTATATCCTTTTAGAGATATGTATTAGCTAATTATTTATAGTAGATTCTAACCTACCTTACGCTAATATATAAGCTAGATACCTTAATTAAGGAAAAGTATATAATATATATAAAAGACCTGTATACTATTATTAACGCTCTTTAGATAATAGACCTAAAGCCTTACTATAGCTATTTCTAAGTGTAAATAGTAGTAATCCTCCTTCTCTGCAGAGCTATAGCAATAAGACCCTAAGCCCTTATTAAGAGTTTAAGTATAAAAGGGTCTAACAAAGTATTATTATATAAATATATTACTATTATAAAAGTTTATAACACAAAATATCACAATTAAACTATAACTATTACCCTTATTAACCTCATGTATATTAAGAATTCTAGAGGCCTAGGGAGATAGTATATAGTAATGCTAATAGGGATAGTATAAATAGCACTAATAGACCTCTAGCAAGAAATTTATCTTTTATCTTAAAAGTATCCTAGCTTTTTATATCCTATCCCACCTTATAAGCCTTACTATTAGGGATAATATATTCTAATACTATTATACCTTACTAGAGTAGGTCTATAGCCTTAAAATCCTAGTATATAAAGAGAGTCTTAAGGTGAAATTTAAGAAAGAGATAGTAGGGCGACCTATCTTTTAAGATATTAAAATAGTTACTAGGTGTAGAAGAGTATCTAATACTAAAGTATTCCCTTACCTAAAATGCTAAGAATACTTTATATAGTTAGGTTATATAGCTGGATTTAAGTAACTACTTGAGCTTTACCAGCTATAGTGAGTATCTAGAAGGAAACTAAATAGTATATATCTAATCTTACCTAGGTATATATACTAATAAACTCCTTAGCTACCCTTACCCTAGAAGAGTAAAACTAGATAATAGGTTACTATAGTAATACCTATAAATGATTTTATATGCTAGATTTAATTAAGTAAGATTTCAAGTTAATCTACTTTAGAACTCTATTATAGGATAACCTTATTTAATATACTACTTAGATAGGGATCTTAAGGGATAAATGGGCCCTAATAGGTTTAACAGAAGAATAAAAGCTTGTATTCTAGCTAGAGCTTAATTAATACCCTAAGATTCTATATCTTTGTGAGAAACGTAATTAATATAAGTAAAAGCTTAGTAACTAAGGATATTACCTAATTAAGACTATAAAGGGAATAGAATTATATAAGTATTTTAATAATATAAGGTATAAACTTAATAGTCTTAGAAATATCCTATATAGATAAAGAGAGGATTAGGCTATTCTTAACTTCTATAATATAATTAATTATCTGTATATAAATCACTTAGGGGTAATACTTACCTTTATGTAGCCTTATATAATAAGAGTATATAATACCTATATAAAGGCTTAGCAGGAGGTTATACCTAAAACCTCCTAGCCTTCTATCCTAAGCTAGATATAAACAATAGAACCAGCTAATTGTACCCCCTAACTCCAACCTATATATATATGTATAGAATACTTCTTATACCTCTATACCTCTGAACTAGAATATATAGTTATATATTAAAGTCTATTTAATACTAATTAGTAGTTAATTAGCTTTAACTGTAAATTAGTAAGAGTAAAGACAGAGTTGTACCTTAGAGAAACTAATCCTCTACTAAGGTCTCTATTTTATTACTAATCCTATTTATAGCTATAGGATAGAGAGATTAACTTTTATATAAAAGAAGATAGTGTAGTATATACCTAGAAAACCCTACTATATAATTTAGCTAATAGTAAAATAATAATAATATAAATACTGCAATAGCTTAAGTAAACCAACTAGCTAATACTATACTATCTAAGAATAACTAATCTATATACTCCCTAATCCTAGATAATAATATAATAGATTTATATAAGGAAGAAGTATAATTCCTATATTTATATAATAATCTAGTGGAGGAAACTAATATAAGAATATCTACCCTTAGAGGTACTATCCGCCTCTAATACTAGAATAACTGGATTAATATAGTAAAGGACCTATTAACTATATAACTGAATTTATATATAGCCTATATCCTTACTAACCTCTACTATACAAGAGGAATAGCTAATTAATACCTAGATAGCTTTGCCTACTACTTCTGTATATAGGAGGTAGAATATTTTAGAAGAATAATATATATAATCTAATAGGAGCTGAAGGATATAATAAATAATAAAGGGCTATATAGGATTATTAGAATAAATAACAAGGTAGCTATAGAGCTGAAGAGTCTTATATAAGGAGATATAGTAGCTACTATACCCCCTCCTATATAGATAATACTACCTATTACCTAATAACTAAGTATACTACTAATAGCTCTATTACCTAAAGAGCTACTACCTAAATAGAAGGGAAAGGGAATATAGAATAAAATACTATA
>ML977672.1:49157-86600 GCA_010015725.1 Amniculicola lignicola CBS 123094 | reverse complement strand
AAGAGATAGTTAATAATAAAGATAATAATCTAGAGGATAGAGAATAGGCAGTTAATTACCTAACTACTATAGTATATCTCTATTATATAACTAGTAAAGATATCTACAATGCTAAGAAATATAAAGTTACTTAATAATTTATACTAGATAATTGCTATTATATAATATACTAAGGAGAACTCTAGGATATAGGTACTACTATAGTATCTACAGTTAACAAGGTATAACTAAAGGCCTATATATAGGAGAACCCTTAAACTAAGATTAATTAGATACCTAGATCCATAAATATCAGCTTTAGTAGCTAAGGATTAAAAGGATTAATTGGTACTGCATGAATCTAAAACCTAATTAGAACTATAATATATTATATCTTAGATATACTAACCCTATTCCTCCTATACCTTATAGATACTAATAGACTTAGTATATACTATAATAATATGCTTAATATTATTATATAAAAGGATAGGAGTACTATCCCTATTATCTAAAAGTAGGGACACCTATTTTTCAATATTAGTAAGAATAAGATTACTATATTCTTTACAGAAACGTAGCTTTAATATCTCTATTAATGCTTTAGATACCCTTGTATAGAGAGGCTCTATAGTATACTTACTAGAGCTAGCTATAAGGTTAATTATACTATACTAGAAGAAATCTGCAAGTTCTACTACTACTACTAATTATATAATCTAGTACCTTACTAATTTAAGTTCAGTATTAAAGATAATGCCAACTTTAACTATAAGATTATTATTAACGTTATATATATTAGTGGAAAGGATATCCTACATGTTATTAATGCAGATATATTATTCTAGGCTACTATCTTTCTTAAATCTATATCTATATAAGATATATAGGATATACTCTATAAGTGCTAGATTAATATATATTAAGGACTACCTAACTATATTATCTATAACCTAGGAACTAACTTTACCTCTAAAGACTTCTATAATTATATAAAGATTATAGGAGTAGAGTGTAAATAGATACTAGTAGAAGCTTACTAGGTGGTAGGAAAGATTGAATATATATATATACTACTACGTTACACATTTAATATACTATATACTAAATTAGGGTATAGTATAGATAATAAGGCTATTCTTTAGATAGTAGTAAAGGCCCTAAACAATATAGTAGGCCCTAATAGCCTTATTCCTACTCTGCTTATTTTTAGAGTATATCTAAGGATTAATAGTAACTTACTACTATCCTTAGATATTATTATATAAGCTATAGCTATTAAGAAGGCTATAAAGATACTCTATGCTAAAAGGGTAAAGGTAAATATCTATTATATAATTAATACTTATAATAGACTAAGTATATATAATATCCTATCCTTGCTACTTAGCTTAGAAGTTATAGCTTAGAGAGAGAAGAAAGGATAGGTAGGACCATATAAAATTAAGGCTATTAATAACTAAGATATTACTATCTACCTAGAGAATAGGCTACTAATATTGCATTATATATAAGTTAAACTATACTACTATACAATACCTAATAAAGAAGAAGAAGATCCTAAGGACCTAGATCTACTAGCACCTATATAAATTGAAGCCCCCTAGCCTAGGAAGTATAGATACCTAAGGAAGGAGCCTACTGCACCTACTATATATAAAAAAGAGACTAAAAACTTACTAGGGGAGATAGTTATCCTAAGGAGAACGCGTAGATACCTAAGAAAAGTCCTAACTCTACTAGATAATAATAAATACATAGAAAATGCGTTCTTAATACAAAAGGAATAAGATAACTATATACTAGCTATAAAGCTCTATATAGATAGAGTTATTATAACCCCTAGGTAACTATTTAAAGAATCTGACTATATAGAGATAGAAGCCCTAATTATAAATAGTATATTTAAGATCCTTTAGTATAATCCTATAATCTATAAAGGCTAAATCTTTAACCTTTATATAGTTAGAGAAGTTAAAGGAAAAAGTACTTAGCTATATAAGAAATCCTAGCTAGTCCTTGCTGGCTATTTAGATAAGGAGAAGGAGGAGATCCTTACTTAATCTCCTACTATCTAAAGGATAAGCTAGAGACTTATCCTAGTAGTAGGACTATTACTAATAGTAATACATAGTATATATATTAAGCTTTAAGATATTATACAAGTATATATCTAAGCTATAGATAAGCTTCTTTATATACTATATATAAGACTACTAGTAGAGATAAGGGACTCCCTTTCTCCTATATACCACTTCTACTAATCTAGATTATATTCCCCTAATTATATAAAGGCTAAAACGTTATAGAAAGTAATTATTACATTATAGTAAGTAATCCCTATCTGGATTATATTATTCTTATCAACCAACTAATAGACATTGTCTAATAACAGCTATACAACCCCTCTATGCAAATAACCTATCTTAAGACCCTTATTTTAGCAAGTTAAGTACCTAACTACCTCTAGAGAAGCTTAATCACGCTCTATATAGCTAATTGGAGAAAGGGCAAGAATATAATAGTATAGAGTACTAAATAATACTATATAACACCTATAGACTAGGAGAAAAGGCAGGGGATCTATAGTATAATTAGATAGGTAGATACTAGGATGGAAGGATTATATAGATAAGCTCTCTAAGTAGATAGGTAACTTAAAAATAAAAAGTTACTAGTATCTATATATAAATTACTTAGGGGTAATACTTACCTTTATATAGCCTTATATAATAAGATTATATAATACCTATATAAAGGCTTAGTAGGAGGTTATACCTAAAACCTCCTAGCCTTCTATCCTAAGCTAGATATAAATAATAGAACTAGCTAATTATACCCCCTAACTCCAACCTATATATATATATATATAGAATACTTCTTACACCTCTATACCTCTAAACTAGAATATACAGTTATATATTAAAGTCTATTTAATATTAATAATTATAATATTAAGAGGTAGCTTAGTAATAGTACTATAGTAGACCTTCCTACCTACCTAGCTCTATAGTATAAGTTTTATAAGTATACTACTATTACTATATTACTATCTTAACTACTTAATATACTTAAAGATAAGCTAACTATAAAACTCTATATAAAGTTTATATAGAGCCTTATTAAGTATTATAATTAATAAGAGAGCTAGTAGGATAAGATTCTAAAGAATATAGGATTTTAACTTAGGTCTAGGGAAGATAGAAGTGTAAGAGGTATAAAGAGAAATATAACAAAGGTTAATACTAGTACCTACTAATAGGCTAAGTAGTAGAAAGGAGATATTAGCTTAGGATTACCTTTATAAGAGTATATAGGTAAGATATAGTATATAGTTCTTATTAAGGAGAAGGAGGTTAAGGCTATTAAATCCCTATATCCTATAACCTTTACTAGCCTTATTTACCTTATCTATATTAGTAATAATTAACTCTTAGTACTAAAACAGACTTGTATATTTATAAAGAAGGAGACTCTATAGAAGTATCTTAATTATTATATAGTAGAAGGAGTATTTAAGAAAGAGTTCTACTATAAGTATCCTAGTTATTCTATATATATTAAAGGACTTAAGTATTTTAAGAATTATATAGCTATAGTATATCAGGTGTAGTATCTAATTAAGAGGTACTACTAATTAAGTTATCTTGTTCTAAGCTACGTCTAGTATAATATTAATATAGACTTTTCTTACGTGCTCTAGATTACTTAAACTATTAAAGTTATAGTTGGCCTTGAATAACTTCTACATATTTAACTTATGTAATGAATAATAATGCAAAGAGACACCTGTAGGCTAACAGTGCCTTCCCTACTTTATCTCAATTGGTTATTCCTCCCTCTGACTTGCTTGGTAGGATGGACTTGCTGGGCTTGTTGGTGAGATGACCGCGCATCTCTACGAGGACCTCGTATTTATTGAGTCCTAACCAAAACTCTTAGCAAGAACTTCAGCAAAGATATCTTTGCAACAACACAAGCTTTTCTCTTAGTTCTTCCTTAATAATGTAGAGTAAGTACTACTCTACACATGTTTGAAGATTTAAAAGGTTTGATCTCTCTGTTGTGTTGTAAGGTAGCTTTGCGCAAGGTAACAATATCTGGTTTTGGTGTGGGGTATGCCTCAATAAATACGAGCTCCTCGTATATGGAGCAATCTTCTCTTCTCTCGGTTTCTGATCACTGGGCGTGGTCGAGCTAGCTACGAGAGAGCCCGACTCTGATTGTTTGAGGTGAAGGGAAGGTGTTGACTTCTTCCTCGCAAGCAAGTGACTCATTGCGTCGTCTAGCTCAAAATACTCCCCAGGCCACGTATGCTTCTTCTGCTAATGATTAATAGGATCAATGGCCGCCTTGATAGCTGGTCTCGTAGCAGTAAAGTCTGGGAAAGATGTTCGCGGTCGCTTGGGGAAGGGGGGAGCAATAGAGAACAACCTAACTATTATAAGGCGAATGCCAAGGATGTTGGGTGGGCTAGTCGGATGGTATGTCGAGAGGTCGTTGACTTGCAGGACGGATGAATGTGTTCATTTCATTCAGCGCGAGCGGAATATTGCTGTGAAGCTACGACTCTGCAGGCGGTGCAACCGGTATCGATGCTGCAGGCAGAGTAGCAGGTTGTCGAAGCTGCCGGCAGAGCAGCGCGTTGTCGGATAGAGACTTTTTGCGGAGCCTTTGCGGTGATGGGGTTTGGTCGCAGCAGGTGGTTTAACTAAGGCGTGCCAGAGCTTGTTACTGCAGTTGGCGCTGAGGGTGCGGCGCCAGGGCGGAATTCCGGCTGGCTTCTCTACTTCATCGCCATAGAGGTGTGTCTAGGATTCAGGCTCAGAGCCTCGTAGCACTCGTCCCGATATACAGCCGCGAGCTGGCTGACCTTGTTCACTAGTTCCTTTGCTATAGCATTACCTCGTTGTTCTCTTTGTGTGTAATAGTCTTGGTGTGTAGGTGGGTGACGGATAGAGGAGCAGGCGGAGGATTGAGAATGTTGCAAAGACCACATGGAAGGAGCGCTTCGATATCGGGCGGGAGACTGTGGATGACATCGACAAGGATGTTGGTGGGCCACAGAACGGTGTGAGAGCCTCTGCAGTGACTGCCGTTACGGGCGTTTTGCGATATCGACTGTGGTCCTCAACAAGAAAGGTAAAAAAGGATTTAGTGAACAACATTTCAGACTTCCTCAGCCCAATAACTCAGAGATGGTACTCTAAACGCGCTATTCCCTACCAACGAGGCTATTTGCTATATGGACCACCTGGAACTGGGAAGTTAACTATATTTCGCGGCTGGTCGTTGTTATCGTCGGGGTCGTCGGTGCTCTCCGCTGGATCGTAGAGGCCCGTGCATATACTGCGTCACATCCTCAACGCTAAGCCAGGAATAGGCCCAGGACCAGAAACAGTCCCCATATCGTCGCCCCGCCATGGACGCCTCCCAAGATTGAACTTAAGCCTGACTCTCCCAACCCCACCTTCGCTGCATCGCTGCATCGCTGCATCGCCGCACAACGTCACAACCTCCACGTCTCTCGCACCAGGCTACACTACTGAATCTTATCAGCTGACGCACGGTCTCGCCTGGCGCACACCCACAGCGGAATTTACTGAATTTTGATATTATTGTAACTCCACCAATATGGACCGTATTGAGGAAGCGCTTGCACATTTAGAATCCCTAGGACTAGGAGAATTAATTAATATTACTGCGACAGCAAAATTCTATAGCGTTGAAAGAAGTAGGCTATCAAAGCACTAGTAAGGTGTCTAGGGCTCTTGTACTGCACAGTATAAAAATCAACAACTACTTAATGAACAGCAAGAGAAGGAGCTTGTAAAGTATATCAATCACCTCTACAGCTGTAGCCTACTACTAACAAAGTAATAGCTATACAACTTCGCCTTAGAAATCTATAGTAGAGAAGTAGGCAAAGCCTAGCTAGATCGCTTCCTCAGGTGTTACGAAATCTCTCTAGTTACTCACTGGACCTTTGGACTGGATTATAATAGGAAGAGTGCTGATTCAGCCTTTAAATATAAGCTATATTTTGAGCTTCTTCAGCAGAAGATTTAAGAGTATAAGGTAGAGCTACGGCATATATATAATATAGATAAGAAGGGCTACCTTATTGGTGTACTCTTAAGAACAAAGCAAATCTTCTCTAGATAGAAGTATAAGGAAGGCAGCCTTAAGTAGGCTATCTAGGATAGCAACTGCAAGTAGATAACCTATATTACTTATATCTATATAGATAGATCTACCCTACCTCTAAGCCTTATCTATTAAGCTACTACTAGTAATATTTAAGATAGCTAGCTACAAGACTTTAATCTAGCTATATATACTATATTCTTTACCTTATCTCCTACAGGCTAGATAAATAATAAACTTAGCCTATACTAGCTAGAATAGGTATTTAACTTAAGTATAAAGAAGGTAGCTTAGAGGGTATACTAGCTCTTAATTCTAGATAGCTATAGATCTTATGTCTCTATAAAGTTCATTAACTACTATAATTAGAATAGGATTCTACTAGTAGTCTACCTACCTTATTTAACCCATTTACTATAGCCTCTTAATATAGGTATATTTAAACTACTATTAATAGCCTACTTAGATACACTAGTAACTTTTATATATAAATCTATAGGATTTATAGCTCTTACTAAGTAAGACTTCTTCTACCTATTTAACTAAGCCTAGGAGATCTTATTTATAAAGGAGAATATACTATCTAGCTTTAAAGTATATAGGATAGAGCTATTTAACCCTTAGAGAGTCCTTACTTAATTTAGTAAGCCTACTAGTAGTAGGCCTTCTTCTAGTAAGAGCTCTTAATTAGTTCTTACTACTTAGGATTAGAGATATATTAAGAAGCTTCTAGGCAGTATAGTTAGTAATATATATAATTAATGAGCCTAGAAGCTTAGTAATACAATCTATAGTCTCTCTATCTAGGTTATAACTCTCTAGATAGAGAATTAAGGCCTTAGCAAAGCTCTAGTAAATAAAAAGAAGAAGAGGAAGCGTAGCAAGGCTCTTCTGCTTAAAGCTCCTGTATAGTATAATAGTGGAGCTATATTCTATAGCCCTTGAAAGGTTCAACAAGCATGAGAATAATAGGCTGAGAAGGATGCTACAGCAGAGCTCCTACGTATATAAAAAGAAGAGAAGAATAGGATCAAGATATCTAAGAAGCTTAAGAAGGCTTAGATAGCTTAGGAGAAGAGGCGTATAAAGGTAGCTGCAAAGGAAGCTTAACAGGAAGAGCTTAAGCAAAAATAACTCCAGAAGCAGGAAGCCTAGCTCACTAAGCAGGCTAACCAGCAACTTCAAAACGACTCTAAGGCAGCCAGAAAGGCTACTAGGCCTCCTTAAGCTCGTATTGGTACATTAGGGCAGGTAGTTAATGAGTAATTAATTGTTGAAGTGGTAGAGTCGCTAAGGCAAGAAAATCGACGAGGTTAAGCTATTAAGCTCCCTAATTGATATCGTAACTAGCTAGTACGCACAATAGAATCGCCGTAACTGGTTTCCTACTCCATCAACTTTCTAGCCATATCAATCAATTATTCAATACTGTGAGCCTTCAATTGTAGCGGCGCTGTACGGCAAATTCCGTGCGTCAGATGAGACCGTGCGCCAGCTGATAAAACTCGGTATGGATGACCAGTGCTCTACTTTAGTTAGAGGCTTTATCCTGGGTTTCATCCCAGTCGGTAGCAGGTACTCATTCCGCCGCGCCGAGATCGTCTTCTTAGGTGAGGACGATGGAGAGCGGGAAGAACGCGTAGAAGATCGCGATAGTACCAAATGAGTGCATAACAAGATCTGATCGGAGGTGGAAATGCTGTCGATGCACTTCCGTGGCCGATCTAGGGTCCCTCTAACAGCTAACAGTGTTTCCCCCACCGCCCTCGCATTACTGAGCACGCTGAACAACGTTCTAGCGCAACCTTGTCCTCGGATGGCTGCAGCGTCTATGCCCAATGACGAAGTGAGTAGCCAGCGCAAAGAGAGGCTCCAATAGGTCTCCAATGCCGCCCTGACATTTCTTGCCAAAAACGCCGTCCTTCGCAATCAAAATAATTTTTTAATTGGGATAAACAACGAAGGTAAAACTCGCCGGGCGACCAAGGCAACGAAACAGAAGTTGGCATCAATTAAGCACGTCAAGTTTGTTTACAATAATTAGCCTGATACACCAGCGCTTCTAGGCATGGAGGCGAGGACAAACGCTCTGCCACTCCTCTCCCCAACACTGGGGGCATTGTAGAGAAAATTTCGTATTCCAACACCGGACTGCCCTGTCCCAAGCCGCCCAATTGCCGCAAGTTACTTTCCCATTCCAATAACTCTTCCTTGTGGGACGATACCGCATGCAATCAATACAGAAGCCCCAGGTCCTCTTAGACTTCCCGCGCGCGTCTACAGGCTTGACACGCTTGAGCAGCTTTTCTATTTCTTGACTAAAACATTGAGGTTTGCATCGGCAGGGGACTTTTGCAGATGCAAGTGCGGAGATTTGTAAAAGGTGTCGGCACGAGAATGCAAGGCAGATCTTATCCAGTGGATCCGCCTGGTACAATACCATGAGAAGGAGTTCGGTAGGGAGCCGGAGAAAGGGCGAGGAGGGAAGAGATGGAGTAGCGATGAGCTGAGCTGGTTAGCTGAACAAGTCGAAGAGCTAAATGTTCACGAGCTTACATCTGGAGGGATTTTGAAGGACTTCCAATGAGGCATAATGTCATAGACCGCTGAACTGCGAGGTGGTGCTCTGCTCGACTGGGTAATGGCCGTGTCGCTGGGCTGAGAGTTGTTGTGATGATGAGCTTGGGCGCTTGCTCGCTGGGCGTGGAACAACAGTGCTCCGTAGTTGAGCCGAGGGCTGGGCACTTGAACCTCGCGCGATCATGTGACGACACCTGGGCGCTTCGGTTGCCGGTCCAACTGTTTTTTAAAGTTAATCCTTGGCGCTGCACCGGCGCCGGGATCATCGTTAACGCTGCGCCAGTTCGGAGCGGAAAAGTCTTTGGAGTTCATCAGCACCTTCCTATGGCAAACTACGATGCATATGGACTTGTGGAAGGGCGAATGGTGCGGTGGTGCATGCGGTGGGTTGAAGGAGTATTTGAGAAAGAGTTCCACTGCAAGCATCCTGGTTGTTCTGCGTGGATTGAAGGACTTGAGCATTTCAAAAATCACGCAGCCCGGTACATTAGGTGTGGCATCCGATTAAGAGGCACTGATTGACAATCCGTCATGTTCTAAGCTACCCCTAATATAATATAATATAGACTTTTCTATCTCCAAGCTGCTTGCCCATGCCAAGGCCAAATAATCGCCCACATACTTTAGATATAAAGGCATGTCGGTATGCCCGATTTATTCACCTAGATGTCTTTAGTATAAGAGTATCAGCAACTATAAAATGCTCACCTGTACTGTCAAGAAACTTGATAAGGTTATCAGTTTGCAAGTGATCATTCCCCTGCTCGTTATAGGGTTTTAACCAAAGAGGATATTCAAACTCTGTTGTATAATATCCAGCAAATTCCCAGTCTATGATTGCAGTGATATTGAAGGTCTCCGGGTCAACGAAAATGTTGTGTTGACCAAGGTCATTGTGGCAGAACACAAAATCTTCATTGCGTGAAGTCTTCCGTGACCAACTCGGCCGTTTATCTCGATACGTTATTCGGCTCGGTGGAATGAGTGGTAGTCTGGCATCGACGCTCCCAGTGGTGTGGTGTTGCAGCTTACGAAGCTCGGGTAGGATAAACTGCTCCATGCATTTGTTGACGTGTCTGGTAGCAGTATCAGATGCCAAATGCTCAAGGGTGCAGCCGATGGCGCGCTCAGTCTTGAGGTGAAGCAAGCCGTTTTCTTCGTATAGATCCAGAAATTTGGGTACAGGTATAGATGTTGTAGAGGCGATGAACTTCAGCGTAGCTGCTTCGTTTTCAAGACGCTCGCGAGACCATTGAGGATAAACCTTTCGGCCAGTAACTCGGGAAGTAGGCAATGCATCCTCAGGGAGTTCGCTCTTGATAAATATCGACTCCGTCAGAGTATACTGTCGTTCGTGGCTTCTCCATTGCTCGTCCATCGTGTGTGCAGCACAAGTGAAGAATGGTATCAGAAGTTATGGTCGGTGCAGACAGGGTGAATGCCAAGGCGAGCTAAAACAGCTACTGCATATTTACACCAATCAGGAAGCGTTTCCCTGCTGACTTCTTCTGATGTGCCCCTGCATACTGCAGGGTCACGAGGTTACAGTAGGAGCCACTGCCGCCGCAATGCCACAATATATAAAGATAAGGTAAGCACAGCCACATTGATTGGCGCGATCTCCCATACCTGCACACTGGTTTCTGGCACAACATCACAGCCTGTTGGAATCGCAACGCCACATTCAAAAACTTAAGATTTATGCTATGGTGTAGTGTAAAACAGCAAAGACCAATCCATAACAAGCCCCCGTATGGTGTCCATCCCATTCACTGTGATTCCAGTCAAACAATCAGTCAAGCGACTGCTATAAAGGGATTAGGTATCATACCTGGATTATTTGACATATTCATGCTGAACAGCCGGATATTTATTGCAATCGGGATGCCTGCAAATACCTGCCGGCGGGCCCCCGCAAGTGGGGCATTCTGGAGCAGTCCTAGAGACTTCATGGAGGCAATGATTGCATTGTGTTTTCTTCGTGGGTGTAATTGGAGGCATAACTGGCTTCGAAATCAAGCGAAGTTTGGAAGTTGCTGCGTTGTATGGAAGGTCAAGAGTTTGGAATTTGATGTGCGGTACGTCGCTCCTTAAGTATTGCTCGTAGATAAACAGTGAAAGATCGGGAGATGGTGCTGTAACACATGCTTCTACTCCATGAACTCATGCATACTCGTGCATATGCATCTTCTCATCGCGCTTGTATTGTTCGCGTGACACTGCATCGCATTGCATCGCATTACTACGCGTCGCCTTTTCCGAGATGACCTCTTTCTCGCGATCCAGCGTTCCATAAAATATAGGGATCTGTCCTGCACCCTTGAGGTCTCGTGTGGGTAAACGATTTGGAGGGGTCGGATATCAACCTCTCATGGATGGTGCAACGTTTGCAGTCACGCCAACAACGAGGATAACTCATACACCTGCGAAGGGCTGCCGGAAGAAGTTCGAAGTCTGCCAAACAGGGAGTCACCCCGAATGGAGCGCGCAGGATGTTCTCTGCAAGGGATATTGACAACGCAGGGATTATTGCCGTAAACCATTGAGGAAAACGCACGGGTGAAAAAAACGCACGGGTGAGAAAAACGCACGAGTGAGAAAAACGCACGAGTGGGGAAAACGCACAGGTAAAGTGGTGCTTGCAGGGCTATGACTAGAGTTAGCCTGACGGTAATGCAAAGCTCTCTAGGCGCTAATCTCCTCCCCTATCGTGTCGGCATCTGAGCTTCTAAGCTGGCAAGTTTCGAGCACTAACTACCAGTTTGCTCACCCCTTCCGACCTTAGAGTATTCATTATGTGATGGGCGAAGCACACGACTCGGATGTTCAAAAGCAAAGATGCTACACCAATGTAAGAGCTTCTCCAACAGGGTTGGAACGACCTGATCCGACGGTATAAGTCCCGACCTTGCTCACAAGGCTTTCTCCTTTACAAGTTGCCTTCTTGCCTTCTGTGCTCTTTCCTACGTCCTGCGCCCTGCATCCTGCGTCCTGCGTTCTGTGTCCTGCGACCTGCGACCTGTGCGCCCCGTGTCCTGGTCCATCCTTTGTCCTGCACCCTTCGTTCCCCGTCTTCCTTCTTTTGGATCTATGGCTCAAACACTGGTAGCGATTGCCACTTTTTGTTTTTCATTGTTCAATCCACTCTTTTGCCTTGTGGAGTTGTGGTACGGGAATGCTTGGAAATGGTGGAAAGATCGGGCCTGGCTCATAAGAACAGTATCAGCGATTCTCCTCATCGTTCACTGTTTCGGGGTCCTCACGATCTGTGTCTTATGTTTCGTCCCGAGCACTTCGTCTCATTTGATCCAATGGGCATTGGAGATATCTTGGGTGCATGGGGTCATTTGTGAGGTTCGTATGCACAAATGATAGGAGCGAATCCTCTAACAGATTCAGATCATCGTTCTCTGCAGGCTTTCTGCTCGAGTGTTTCCCAGCATGATTCTCCTGTTGTTTTCCATCATCGCCATCGTTGTTAATTTATTCGGTTTCATCACCATGAAAGTTCATCAAGTACACAAAGACATCTCTATTTGGGAAAATTGGAGAGTGTGGATGTGTTCTGGAGTCTTCCTCTTCCAAGTGGATGCTGCCGTTGCTGTCAACCTACTTTATAACAACAAGAAAAATATCCACCTAAAGGTTGTTTTCTTCACGGCTTCCTTTATAATCGCGGCCTTATGTAGTTTATTCACGCCACTGGTTAAGAGCGATGACTGGTTCCTCGCGGTAAGTTCGATCGTCGAGCGTAACCTGCGTCGGCTGACATGGACAGGCAAATGCTGGACTTGTATGTCTCGTGGATGTAACCTGCGTTATCCTCCTGCTGTGGTCCCGGCAGTGTGTCCATATACGAGCCAAGCGAGAGGAAACAAACGACACTGAAAATTGGTCTTCGGTAGCGATGGTACAGGGGGCTACAGAATCTACGCGTTCATTACAATCGAGAAGGTCTAGCTCTACCCCTTTATTCAACCTACGCTAATGTTCCCCCAGTGATTTTACGTTGCACCACAAAGCTTCCATGCGCAGTGGTGACCAGGCTGTCTCAGGAGGCTATGTACAATCACTGTCATCTTCCAAGACGTCGCGTTATCCTATCGATGACAAAGCGGCTAGCCCGATCGATATTAGCGACAGATCTAGTGGCACAGGTATTGGGAAAGGAAGATGAACAAGGGTTGAGGGCAAGATGATTGTCTTAAAGTCCGCAGGATATAAACTGGCTGTGCAAGTTACGATAATACGCTCTCTTGTAGATGTTTAGAAGTATGAATTCCTCCCCGCTGCGGTACGCGATCATATGAAATTTCTGAGCGAGGTGACTACAATGCCTTACAGTTGATTCGCGAGTAAAGGTTAGGAGGTCATTGGTTCATTGTGGTTGTATGAATATCGAAAAGACGCCGCGGTTTTGTTTCATATTGGCAAACAATATGAACCCTATGAAGCTCCCGCGTATATGTTCATGTTGCAACGAGAGTACAACTTCCCTAATAGTGCTTTTCCAATGTCCGATTATCGTAGAATGTACACACCACAATAAAATAAATCGGTCGTTGCGACCGATCCGTCATACAAATAAATTCTACTACAATTATTGAAACCACTCTAAGCTTATGCACACAGCAGACCGGAGAGAAATCATGTGAGATGCGCGTCATACCGGACGCCTTACCCGTTCGATTCCTTGACGAGGCGGTCATTGGCACGTGATACCAGATTTGTCCGTTGGCGGGGCACAGCCGCAGCCCCGAGGGGCAGCCGCGAGAAATTCGTTCATACGATGCCGTTGGGCACCAACGCCTGACAACACTCATGCTCTCATTAAGATAAACCCCTTTGCATCATTCTGGTTCTCCTTTGTCGCTCCGCATTTCAAGCCTACAGTGCACCTCTTTTTGCCCTTCTTGCTTGCTCCATTCGCAAAGCCACCCAGACGTGTTATAGCAGTGAACCAACGTGAGTATCGGCCGAGTACCTCATTCAATAGCTACAAGCTCACAAATTATCACAGCGTGAACTATAGCTTTCCTTCCCTGATTGACTTCAGCTGTCAACCGCTTGAGCGCCCTCCCTTGACTTACCACGCCTTTCGCCATCCAGAGTCATCAACAGTCTTCCCCCATATACTACGGCGGCTGAGATTTTGGGACGGTAGGGTTCCTTGTTTCCCGCTTCCTACCGGTCTGGTGACGAGCACCATGGTGACGAACACCATAGTGACGCATTTAGCAGGCATAGCATGACCTTCGCGATCCAGAGTCAAGCGCAGCCATCACACATCAAGTGTCCTGACATCCATCCTCCAAAATACGCGCAGGAATTTGCGTAGATCGAAATCTAGCCCTGATGCCTGAGGTTAGATCTCCTTAGGTGCACGATCGACTCAGTTCTAATACGGAAAATTCCAGCCTGAACAAACCAACGATGGCGCGTACGAAGATATCGACTGGCACATCTTTGAAGCAGTTGATTACGATAGACTTATGTCATGGAAGGCTGGATCTGGATCTGGAAGTATAGGTGTGGGTGTAAGAGAGATCACTTCTCAGAAGACGGATAAGGAAACAGAGAATGTGACTCTTCCTGCTGGGCGAGGTGTAGTTGTGGATAGGACGACCTTCAAATTGGTTCGGAAATCGTAGCTAGATATGCTTCTGCGTATATGTTCCGACCGGTCTCAAAGTTCAACATAATTTCCAACATGCTATCCTCGCTGTTATCTTCGCCGCTATGCCCACCGCTGGGGAAAGATACATTTACGGCGTTAGTACATGTTAGCATTCCCGTCCTCTTCTCTTCTTTTCTGCGATTGCTGGCTTCCATGGCCGCGAAAAGGTAGTCACCCAGGATGCCCCTCAGGTCATCGACCAATCGTACTTGAGAGATGGCATTCCCAATCGGTGAACTTAGCCATACCTCCAACACAAAATCCTTGCGCGGTTGAGCAAGATGCAAGCGCACAGCATCAGTAAATGTCATCCACCGCCTGGCCTCTTCCCGGCTTCTCATGTGACTCGCCTCCATACCTTTAAAAAGGTAGTGTCCGAGAATTCTCACCAACTTGGCCAAAACAGCTATCGAGGCCACTTTGGTGCCACTTGGTAGAACCTGGTTGGCTGTCTGGGCGTGCGGCGCCGCCTTAGGATCTGTAGCGGTAGGGCTGGCGTCTTTTACTGCTTCTCCCTGATATGTGATTCCTGTTGACAGTTGGGAAAGCGTCGAAACGGGGCTCAATGCGTTCCCCGCTAGATCATTGACATCCCTTCGGACTTCAGTGGTCTCGATAGGTCTTGCCTGAATCACACCATTAAAGCCCTCGGTGGCGTTGGGCTGTCCTTCCTGGCCAGTCCCGCGCTTGCGTTTTGAACGCCTTCCATCGCACTCCTTGATGCCGGTGAGCTGCTTCAACGAATCCAGATTGGGGAGACAAGCGGACATCCAAGAGTCTCGCTCGCTCGACACTGGAATTCCCTGTGCCGCAAAGATTATTGCGCCCTCTGCAGGAGATAAGTATAGAATTGGCAGGAGGAGAACCGGCATACCATATGTAGCCTCTATGCGTTGGGGGCCCGTCAGGGCGTTGCAGTATTTTTGCCAATCACTGAAAAGGTCGGACTGGTCATTCTTGTACTGGCGGCAGGCGTCTTGGACGACGGCATTGATGTCTCGGCAGTGGTCAAGTATAGTCGACACCGTGTGAAACGCTAGAGGTATGAGCTGATCGAGGGGGATCTCGCGAAGCCGGCCATTTCGATGCGTGGCAACGAAACGGCAGGTCCTCTCGTAGTTTTTCCGCCTGGATAGGGCGATGACTGATAGATTACTTGCGGCAGTAGCGGGAGCTGTGGGCGTATCGTATTCCATAGTGAATATTCGACTAGGGTCTGACAGTGAAGAAGAAGCGCAGGTAAGGGAGAGACACAGGTGAGGGAAAAGCACAGGTGAGGGAAAAGCACAGGTGAGGGTAAGTCGTACGCGAGGAAAACGAACACGTGTACAAAATGAGCAGGGGTGGGGCTGCAGGAAGCGAGCCAATCATCGGCCGTTGGAAAATCTGTACAGGCGAGATACATTTCGTAATACTCCAAGCCTAACTTGACGCTGAAAGTAATTCCCTTTACAAGCCTTTTCATCTCTGTAAGCGAGGGAGGATCGCTATTGCTTTTGCAATGTGCTCGATGATTCACGAAGAGAGCGAAAAGAGAATAGCGCTATTGAATCTGCAGCCGTACTCGACAGTGCCAGGGAGCCAGGGGAGTGCAAAGGTGGTAAGTCTGGAGGCATGGAGTATGGGGGAAGGGGTAGGAATACATGTATAAGAGTTCGCGATGTCCGTCGACTATAGTGTCAGGCCTGTCTGAGAACAGCTCTTGGCATCTTCATTGGATTCACCCCTCAACATCTCCATCTTTCAGCAGGATCAGAGCGTCCTGTCGTCTTTCTCCCAACAAACACTGTAACGAGACCGGCCGAAGCTTTCACCTTCTCCCATACACTGCTATTAAAGCTGCTAGGTGAGGACAAGCAATGCCCATCTCTAAGCAGCGTGTTCACATCTCATATAGCTTTCGTTGTTGCTTCAAAAAACTTATCTGCCATGCCCTATCAGACGACGTCGTCCTCTCCTCCAAACACTCCCAGCCAGTATATCACTTCCACCCAAGCAGTGAATGGAGGACTCGAGCATAGCCGTGGCGGAGCCTTGAACAATTCTCATGAATCTCCTTCCCATAGTCGTTAAGATGAGGAGCCAGTGACTTTTGCAAGTGACATACTGGAGACAATAACCTAAGAGGGTCTTGAGAGGTTGGGTCTTAGCAATACCCAGAACAGCACTTTAAACAGCGCTTCGCCAACGCCAACTGGTCCTATCCAACTGAGTCTATACATACCCTTAGAACCAATTAAAAATTGGGAATATTAGGATAGACTATAGAACGCTCCTGCTCAATCTCGCTAGAACACCACATTTAATAGGGTAATAGGGATAACACTACCTTCTACGTATGTTAATAAGATTATAACCTATTCAACTAGCTATAACTTCTTTAACAACACCTCTCTGTGATTAGATAGTTAGCCAGGTATAACAGGCCATCCTAGCACTATTTTCTCTACTATTAATATTAATAAGTCTCTAGATAATATGCCTTCTAATATACTTATATAACTTCAGGTTAATAGTAACATGTTCCACTAGTTATCTATTAATACTAGTTATCTGTCAACCCTACCAAAATCAACGTACCTCTATAACTAATATCTAAACAACTATAGAAGATATACAATAATGAATATATATAAAAGATTCTTAATTACTTCTATACTGCCTCCTATTATAGCCTTAAATATAGCACTTTAAACACGTTAGTGGTGCTTACTAATAGACCTTAGATATCTAATCCCAGCTACCCTCCTATGCTGCTGTATTAGCCTATTCAACTAGTATATAACCTTCCTAAGCTGTAAGAGCTCCTCTAGTAGCAATATACTATTATCTCTGCTACTTCTTACGTTCTTAGTAATAATTAGCCTAATAAAGCTTAGCATTCTCCTCTGCAAGGATTGTTACTAAATATATTACTATCTAATAACCTTTTATAAGCTAAGCAATTGCCTAGCTAGTAGGGCTCTAAGACTGGTAACTAAGGCGGTTATATATAAGCTGAGCCTACTGCTTAAGCTAAGTAGTAGTATAAGGTATCTCTGTAGTCTATTAACTATTATTGCCTACTACTATCTATAGTAGTAATAGAGTTCTAATAATAGTAAGTAATAAAAGGATATAATCAGGATAGGATAGGATGAGCCCTATTACCTTAAAGCTATTCCTAATACTCTGCTCTATAAATAGAGCTAGCCTAATATACTTATAGATACTTAGAAAGTCCTACTTATTAATATAGAAGATCCTCTAGTATATAAGCTTAGATACCTTATATCTATATACTATCTTAAGTAGAGTAAAGTAGCTAACATCTAGAGGCTATAGGAGGTAAGAGGTATAAGCTAGTATACAGAGACTAATAATCTTGTTCTCTATATAGTACTAGTTAAACTTAGGTATTACGTAGCTACTATAGCTATCTAGAATAAGTAGGTAATACACTCCTATTATATATAATTCAGTCTACCTATTAAAGTACTTTAGCTAGGCTAGACTAAGCTTATCAGTTGTCCAGCTATTATCACTTACTATAATTATCTAGTCGTTAGGTATTTTATAATACCAGCTAGCCTAGTACAGCTTTCCTAGTATAATTATAATAGGTAGGAGTACCCAGCTAGCTATATTAATACACTTAATTGTTATAACCTAGTTATAATTGCCTAGCTGTATAGCAACTGCGTAACTAATAGTATTAGAGCTTATTACAACTTTAGATATACTAGTAACTCCTATTATAAATCTAGTCTTATTAAAGTTATAGGTATCTTAATCTAGGATTATAAGGCACGTTAGGGCAGGTAATTCAGTTCAGGGCAAAATGTATGTATTAAGACAAATCCTTAAGGAGCCCTTAAGGATACATCCAAGAATATATAGGATAGGTTAGGTGATTAGGGCTGGTCTTGGCCTAGGGCACCTCTGAGGGAGATCCATAGGATCTCCGTTGGAGCCTATGTAGAAATATCCCTAATAACTACCCCCCCCTTTCTTAATAACTCAGCCCAAGTTATTATAACTAGGTATTAAATAGGTTACTCTTAGGTATCTGTTAGTCTTATAGGGGGTCCTTCTTATAGAGGAGCCAATTAAACTCTAGGAAAACTCCCTGTAGGAGAAACCTTAGTTTAGAGAAATTACCTCCCTACCCTTAGTATTATTATTAGGGGATGTCCTAAGATCTTTATTATTAACTTAACCCAATAAACGCTTATAGCGTAGTAGTATACCTCTACCAACAGCCTAGGCCCTGCGTAGCCTATTTACGAATTATCCTACAGATATTTTCACGTAGTACACTTATCTATAGAGCTAGTTTATTAAGGGGTTAACTCTTATATAAAGTCTACTAACAGTATCTACCCCTCTACCTTCTGCTTTGTTAATTAGGTACATCTAATACCCCTAATCAGCATAATACCTTCCTACTACTTGCCCTTTTAACAGGCTGCTAGGGGGGAGACTTAGTATTTAGATAGTAACTAAGTTTCCCTTAGTAGTAGATGTAATAGTATAGAGATTACTCCTCTTGTATACTTAGTACTAAGTGCTATTTACTTATTAGGAGGTCTACTATAGGTCCTCTTAAGTAGGTGATATAATGGATAACTAGTAAGGAGGCTAGTAGTCTCCTCTTCTAGTTATTAGCTATTTACTATTTGCCTCTCAGGGCGTAGGCAGCTCTTTACTAGAGCATAGTTTAGGGACTTAGGCACTGTGCTTTAGATTGGGTATAAAAAGGTGTTTTCCGCTTAGGGTTGACTCTTCTTCTTATACCTTACTTTTAACAAGTACTCTAAGTTGCTCCTATTACTACCTACTCCTATTATGCTATCCTTTACTACTATTCCTATTAGTACTGTCCTTAATACTCCTATTCTATATTATATATTATTACTCTTACTGAATATAGAGCTATAGCCTACGCTAGTAGCCTACTAGTAGGTTTTATTATTCCTACCAGCACCCTATTAGTATTATAGTATATTCCTACTAACTACTATCTAGGTGTAAGTATTGTATTATCAGACTTATATCCATAAGCAAGACTATTCCTAATAGGTCCTACAAGGGCTTCATCAAGGCTCTATTATATCCTAGCGAGTTCTACTAGGTAGCATCTTCTACGTAGACTATATACAAGCCTTATTAGGACGTAAAGGCTAGGGGTTACATTGAGGCAGGTAGTTCTGTTTTTTTTTCCCGTAATCTCTCTGCTAATGCCCTATTCAGGTTGTACCTGTGTTCTGTTATACTGTTAACATCCTTAAATACCTTCTCTTAATTGCTTACTACTATACCTCCCACTAGTTTAGTACTGTGCCCGCTTTTCCTAATAATACATTCATGGCTGCCTTACTGGCAAATGCTACGCTCTATAGTAACTAGAGTTATACATAGAGCTACACTTAGTTATTAGCTCCCACCTTTAGTGCTGCTAAGAAGGAAGAGAAGTAATTAATTAAGGAGATATATCAAGGTAACATTGTAGCCTACTAGCAGGCTCAGGAGTAGTCTACAGACAATAATTTACGTTACTATAAGGTTTATCTACCCTTGCTCCTAAATCTTCCTAAAGAGTTTCCACTAATATACTTAGATAGGTATTAGTTCTATAGGCCTCTGTTGCCCTACTAACATCATTATTAGCATTTAACATAAGATAATCTTCTAGGATTCTAGTAGGGGTTTAACTCCTCATAAGCGTTAATTCTACTACTATAGTACTTATGTCCCTAGCAAGTCTAAGGGGATAGATATAAGTAAGAGCCCTATTAAGTATAGGAAGACTCCTAGTTACTCCACCTCCCTAGATCTTAGTTTAGGCGCTATAGAGTTATAGATAGATAAATATTATTATACTTCTCTTCTATACTTAGTACTTCAGAGCTATAGTATATTTTATTAACTAACTTAGTAATCTATGATATATAGTCTCCTTATTCCCAACTTAGTAAGATAAGGGAGACTTCTCCCTTTACTGTAGCTTCTAGCATGCTTAGCCTTTTTATCTTAGGAAGGGCCTTTTCTACCCTAAGGCCTATATAGCTATTCTCTACCCTTTCCCCAAGACGCGTCTTAAGGGGAGATCTAGTACTTATAGAGTACTTTGGTACAGTTTGTAAGATTTGCCTCATATTCCTATATTACTTTCTCTTCTAGCTAGCCTAGCTATTTAACCTTAAAATGTTGTTTAGACGCAATATCCTTGTAATATAAGATTCCCTTAACCTTATAGTATATAGCACTATCCTAGTCTAGGTTATAGTCCAGAACCTCTACAGGTCCTGGCTGGAAACCCCTTAACTTAGGAGGGGGTCTCTATAGTTCCAATAGTAAGATATAGAATACTAGATAGATCTATACTATTAATAGGGGGAGATCTAGTAGGTATACTAGTTTACTGACCTTTTTTAGGACTGTAAACAGCCTAAGGTAATAGCAATTAAACTTCTTAGATGGTTTTGTTATTACAATATTCTTCTGGTTAAGTAGGACCTTATCACTAGGTAAGAAGTAGGCTAGGAGGCGCTTTTTATTATACCAATATTGGTACTACTCTTATACTTACTTAAGGTTAGTAGCTGTAGCCTCCCAGTTCTTAAACCACTCCTGTATCTTTGCGACGACTTACTATTATAGGTCCACTAAACTTCTAGTATACCTAACATCCTGCTATAGTAAGGGGTTAGGTCTCTAAAGCTAGTGTTCATCTAGCACCCTATTAAAGCTTAAGGGCTTTAAGCTATAAGTGAGTTTAATAGGGGTGAACCTCGTTATAGAGTATTCTTTAGAGTTATATACAAACTCCACGTAGGGTAGTAAGTCTACCTAATTATCTTAGTCGCGGTTTATGTAGATCCAGAGGTAAGACTCTATCTCCTAATTCTAGCGTTCAGTTTACCTATCAGTTTAAGGATAGAATACTATTAACAGATATTTCTTAATCTTAAGGTAGTAATAGATATTAGACTAGAACTAACTTATAAATACTACTCCTTAATTAGTCACTAGTAATATAGGTGGCCCTACCTTTAGGAAAACTTACGTTAGCAGTAGCTTAGCTAGCTACTAGGCCGTGATTGTTTTATTTATAGGGAGGTACTAGGTATACTTAGAGAATCTATCTACTAGTACTAGAATAGTATTATATATATTGCTGTTGTTATCCCTCAACTCTAGCAGATTAGTTATAAAGTTAAGGGAGAAGTGCTTCTAAGGCTTAGAGGCTAGGGGGAGTGGTTCCAGCAGTCCCTATAGCTTATACTAATAAATCTTATTTATCTAATAAGGTGTATAGTAGCAGATATACATCTTTACGTCCTCTTTAAGGCATTTCTAGAAGTACTTCTACCTAAGGACTTCTGCTATCCTTGCAATGCTATAGTAGCCTCCTATTAGGTTATTATAATTCTGAATAAGGATAGCTTCCTATAGAGATATGTTATTAGGGATCTACACTTTCCTATCTCTATAGAGGATACTACTAGGGTTAACTATCCAGTTTAGCGTGCCCTTAACTGCTCTACCCTCTTCCTACTACATTAGTGCCTTATACCTAGAATAGGCTATATCCTAGGCTTAGGACTCTCTAATATGGTCTAAGAGGAGGTCTAGGGTATCTAGTATAAACGTAGTATCTCTAGACGCTGCTCTACGCGCCTGTATATATAATAAAGCAGCTCTAGTAATTGGAGCCTCAACTATAAGCACCTTAGCGCATTAATTGGGAGTTAGTAGCTCTAGATCTAGCTAGTTATTATATACAGCTTTAAATAGGTTAGTCCCTAGAGGATCGCCTTAATTAGTAGAGCTTAGGGGACTACCTAAGGGTAATATATCACTATATAGACTTGTGCTGCAGATATCCTATACTAAAGGTACTATTTTAGAGAGTTAATAGGAACCTACAGGCCCTACTCTAGAGAGGTCCTCTCTCTATACTTTTAGCCTAGCTTCCTACTATTTTTACGCTTAAGCCCTAGTTATCTAGATAGACTAGATTCAAAGCTTTTATTAGAGGGTTGGCAATATAGTGTCTTATATTCACTAGCCTACTCTAAGTGTAAAGCCCTTCTTATAGTTAGGTCTTCATAATAGGGCGTTAGCTGGATTGTCTACCCCTAGCTTATACTTAATCTTAAAGTTATACTTTGCTAGTTCCTTAGCCTAGTAGGCTTGCTTTAAGGATAGTACTTTAGTAGTTATAAAGTACTATAGGTTATTGTAATTAGAAAGCACCTAGATCACTTCAGGGGCGTAAGCGGCATAGTGCTACTACTATTGGAACGCGGATATAATAGTATATAATTCTTTGTCATGCATTAGCCAATTAACCTCTAGTCCTAAGAACTTTTAGCTCTAGAAGGTAACTAGCTTCTAATACTTTTCTAAAGCTATGTAGGTATCTTGTAGCTAGAGCATAATAGCTGCTATTGTGAAATCTAATGCGTTAGTAATAATTATTACTAGCTTCTTAGTCTAGAAGTGCTACAGGACTAGGGCCCCTAGGAACTTCTCTTGCAGTTCTTTAAAAGTAGTATATACTTCCTTTAGCCAGCTCTAGGGAAGGTACTACTTCGTTAGTCCCTTCCTAGTTAGCTTCTTCCCCTTCTTCTTTCTAAGGCTCTCAGAGCCTTAGTTTAGGTCTTAGGCAGATTTAAGTAGGTTTATTAACAGCTCTACTACTATACTGTAGTTAAAGATAAAGCGCCTATAAAAGTTGGTAAACCCTAGGAATACCTGTACCTCTTAGTAGCTTATAGGCACCAGCTATTTACAGATAGTCTAGACCTGGGTTAGGTCTATTACTACCCCCTTAGGGGTAACAATAAAGCCTAGGAACTCTATAGCCTTAGTAGAGAATACATATTTACTTACTTTGCAAAAAAGCCCCTAGTCTAGGAGTCTTTCTAGCACTTCTTCAATGTAAAGATTATACTAATCCTCTTCTTTACTGTAGATAAGGATATTATCTAAGTATATAACATAGGTACGATCCAGGAGCCCTCTAAGGGCCCTTTAGATATAGGACTAGAATGTTACTAGTACATTAGTAAGCCTAAATAGCATTACAAGGTACTCAAAGTAGCTATATTAGGTCTTAAAGGCTGTTTTCCACTTATTACCTTCTTTGATTTAGAGTCTGTAATACGTGTCTCTCAGATCCAATTTTGTAAAGATTTTAGCTTTAGATAGTCTATCTAGTATCTTGCTAACCAGTGGGATAGGGTACTAGTTCTTTACTATAACCTTATTTAGACTATAATAGTCTACGCAGAGTTGTATTATACTATCTACTTTAGGGATAAAGAGGATAGGGGTGCCTATAGGCGATTTGCTTAGATGAATCTATCCCTTATCCTATACCGTATTAAGGTATTCCTATAGGAGATCTAGCTCCTTTCTAGAGAGGTTATAGATAGGCATATTAGGAATCTTCCCACCTTCTTCAATATTAATAGTATAATCATATTCGCCGTTTAGGCGGATAATCTTTGTCTGGTTTTTACTGAAATTCCGCCACTAATAATAAAGTTTATCTGGTACGTATTTCAGTTCCTCAGTGTCTAGTGCGTCGTCTGCTGAGTGTCTATAAGCCTCCTTAGGTTACTTATAGGACTAGACTAGGGCGAGCATAGCTTATATTAGCTTAGTGTTATATATATCACTTATTATACAATACGCAGCTACCTTAGGTAGCTATAACAGTGCAGGGTTGTTTTCGATGCACTTTTTCAGGTGGTCTATAACATTGAGGGTCCAGTTCTTTAACTACAGTAGTCCTTAGTTCTAGTAATACTGGGCGTCGTGGACCTCGTCCCTGCTGGGGCCTTTTAGCCCCTTCACCTTTCTAACCAATTCCTAGAGGAGTTCTAAGGCGATCTGCTTACAGGCTTAATTATTAATTTCTTGAAACCTTATTTATATAGGTTGAAGGATATAGGCACGTTCTCTATAGCTTACTTCGCCTAGGAGGTCTACTACCTCAACAATCTGGACTCTCTTAGGAGTACTCTCATTATCCCACTATTTGAAGGTACTAGTAGAGAATTGGATTTAAGGGTTAGCAGCCTGTAGCTATAGATATCCTAATACTAAATTATATCCTATAAAGCTAGTAGCCTAAAACCACTTAGGGCCTACTAACTTCCTAATACCCTAAGAATTATAATAACTTATTATTAGGTTATAGGGCTTACTAAGTTGTAGCTTATTATTATTAATAAACGTAGCCACTAGCTTTCTGTAGAATAAGCTATGCTTAAGCTTAGTCTTCTCTACTACCTAATTACTAATTAGGTTCAGCTCTACGCCGCTATTATATAGGGCTTAGAGGCTTAATAGATTACTATTATCTCTTTCTACAAGGATATCCACGGTAATCTATAGGTATTTCCCCTTAGAGTATTTCCCTAACTGCAGCTGGGAGAGGTTTATAATTAGGGCTAGTCTTTTCCTAAGTTGCTACGCAATAGCCTAGGGGTAGTATTACTACCAGTTACTACTAAACCTTACTGGTTCTTCTAGTACAGTTTCTGGTAGTTACCCCCCTATCCCCCTTAATTCCTATAGGAGTCTTGAGAGTTAGAGTAGGACTAGTCCTTACTAGGTATTCTACTACTTAGTATTAGGGTACCTTTAGCTTAAGTTAGTGTTAAAAATTGTATCCCTTAGGACGACTTCTAGTCTATCCTCTTCTATTCTTTAGAAGGTTTAGTATTCTATTGGGAAGCAACTTGCTTCCCCCCTAAGGGCCCTTTACTAGGGTTTAACACCTATAGCAACTTTTTAGTAGTTTTAAGGTTTCTCTTAAAAGCCATCCAATCCTAAGTCTCTTGCAACACTATTAGGCATTAGACTTCATTATATATAGTATTAGGGGCCTTAGCCTATACGAAAGTAATCTTTAGGTGCTTATTATCAGTCCTATTAGGGTACTTAAAGAATGAGCTATCTAGGAGCAACTCCTTCTTACTAAGTTAAAGTAGGAATAAGTCTACTAAGTCTATATCTCTCTAACTTAGGTTAAAGAACTAAAGATAGTTGTTAAATTTGGTTAAGACTGGGTCCTAGACTAGGGCGGTAGCTTCCTAATATAGTTCTATCCAGGTAGTAATAGTGCTATCTTCTACCTTTCTTTAGCATAGTTCCCTATGAATAGGGAACTGTATAGTACTAAGGGCCTATCTAGTCCTTATAATTAAGTTAGTAACAATCTATACTATATTAAACGTAGACTTAATATTACGCCTCTATTGTTTAATAGTAGTGGCCTGAGGCGCGCGTTGTTTATTACCTAAACTTAGTTAGGGGTGAACTTTCCATAGTATACTAAGCACTTTAGACGCCTCCTTAGCTGTGGACTAGGGTCAGTTATAGGCTAGGGAGGCAACAGCGACTGGGACGGCTAGCGCTTTAGCTATATCTATCTATCGTTGCAACCGCTTAAGCTCCTCTTAGGGGGCTCCTTAGTCTTCTACAGTAAATAGCATTTATATTTATTAACCCAAGATTTACTCTAGTATTATAATAGTAGTTAGGACTCTTATAGGAAGGCTTTGATCCGGGACTGGTTTACTAGAGAGAGGGTTAACGCTTAGATTATAGTAGCGCACCAATCTGTCAACTAAGCTACTAGGAGTGGGGACACTACTATTTCCAGCCTTATTATTTCCTAGTTGGGTCCCACTATCACCCTAGTGGCTATCTAATACTATAGTATAAGTGGATACCCCTATACGTAGACCATCCCTTATATAGGAGGTAGTTAGGACCTTATAGTTGTTAAGTTCGTCCCGCCTGTCTTTAGGGTTAACGCTGGCCCCTTAACGGGTTGAGTATAGGTTGCCTTAGGCTCCCCTACTCTTAAGTTCTCACTAGAGTTATTCCTCTTTATTATTGTTGTTGTTATCGACTTCCGTGAATTAAGGCTCTAGTGGGTCTACTACTAGCTGCTTGCTCTGCTGTTGCGCAGAGCGAGCTTGAGCTAGCTTTGCCTTTAGGGGTATACTTATTACTTAGGTTCAGTGTAGGTAGGTAACGGTGTATCACTGGGTTGCTAGAGGAGAGTAAAAAGATAAAATAGATAGTTGATTACAAATCAACTGCCTCCTTATATTAAGGAAAGGGAAGGATTTGAATTGTAAGGCACGTTAGGGCAGGCAATTCGGTTTAGGGCAAAATGTATGTATTAAGACAAATCCTTAAGGAGCCCTTAAGGATACGTCCGAGAATATATAGGATAGGTTAGGTGATTAGGGCCGGTCTTGGCCTAGGGCACCTCTAAGGGAGATCCGTAGGATCTCCGTTGGAGCCCATGTGGAAATGTCCCTAACAAGGATACTATATATCTAACACGTCTTATCTATAAGCTGGAACTATATACCTATCTTAATAGGATCTTTACAGAGCGTACGCTGTAAGTGAAATTTCCTATTCTACTTAGTCTAGAGCTCAGCCTAGTTATTAATAAAGCGTAATACCTAGTTCTTGCCTATAGGCTAAGGAGGAGGATCTTTGCTATATATAGTAAGTAAAACATTTGCCATTTATTGTACATTAATAATCTAGGGTAGAAAACCTTGTTAATCAAGGTCTAGGATCTACTAAATAAGGGACTATTCTTTAGCTAGTAATAGCTTTTATTTTCGTATATTAGTAGTAGCCTATAGGACAGTACTAGTAAGGCGACTATAGAGGGTAGAGTTTAGGATATTATATAAGATAGAGACGCAATAGATACATAGATTTTTATTTTGTTAAAGGACTGATGTAGCTAGATATAGCCTACCTTCTTTTTAAGCTGATTAAAGCTGTTATAGTAATAGTAGAGGCATTTTCGTGTATAGAGGCGTGTTGATTTTAGTAGGGTTGACAGATAACTGGTGTTAATAGATAACTGGTGGAACACGTTAGCATAATAGGTAATAAGAATAGCCTAAATACTCTTGTTAGCCCTTAGGGCTCTGCTTCTAGGGGAGCTTAAGGAGATACCAATTATAGGCGCTAAGTAGGAGAAAACTATAATCTAAGAAGGATTCCAAGATATATAGAGTACTATTTAAGTTGAATAACACTAGTAGAAAGAGAAGTATTTTAGAGGTCCTTTGATTATTCTAAGAACAGGGTACCTAATAGTACTAGCTAAACTAAGGAGACTCCTGTAAATAACGGCTTTATATATATTAGCTAGTACCTAGAGGATCTTACTCTAGCTAACATAGAAGTAATAGGTATTAATAATGCTTTTAATAACTCTGAGAGTAGATAAGTATCTAGTTGAAGGATTATAGTAGTTAAGGTTCTTCTAATTATTATTACGTTAGTCTTTATAGTTACTTAAACAGCTGCACTATACTTATTATTTATTCTTCCTAATTTCATACCTTTGATAATAGAACAGTGTCTCTCAACATCTCTATATATAATTCTACTATCTAAATAATATCTAGATAAGCTGGTTACTACTATAAATAATATTTTTTTAATATACATAGTAGAAGGAGAGATTAGGGATACTCCTCTAGAGTACCTTAATAAACTTCTTATACGTAACTACACTAGTAAGGTATTAACAATAGGAATAGTTAGGTAGGATAAGTTAATATAGTTAGCTATATTACTAGTAGGTGCTTCCTTTATTACTCTTATAGACAACTATTAGTAAGACTTTACTAGGTATATTTTAAGCTTAGATATATAAACTAAACTATGCCTCTACCTTTTTTATAAGTATATTATTATTATAGAGAGGAAGGTAGGTAATATTAGAGTAGAGAGTAGTAGGTAAGTATAATAAGAGTAATAACTTAGTACTAGTAAAGTCTTATATAAGCCTTTCCTATTTTAGATTTTTTGTATAAAATAGATAAATATAATATAAATAGCTTAGCGCAAGGTCCCCTTATAAATAGGGTACCTAAAAGTTAAGTAGGTCTAAAAATAGGCCCTTGTTGTAAAACTAGTAGTAGGTTTTCTTATCTAGGGTAATAATAAATATAGTATATATATACATGTTAGCTATTCTATAGAGATAGTACTATAATAGATCTAGCTTATTAGTATATTTAGTAATAGTAGATAGATAGATATAGGGACTACTAGTAAGAGCATTAGAGGATAAAAGGGTAGGGTTATACTCTTAAAGTTATACTACCTAGTAATACTAAGTACTATTATAATTAATTAGCTAATATATAGTCTTACTTAATACTATTTTAGGTTTAGAGCTAGTTAGATTATTATTATAGCACTAGGTAGTTAACAGACTAAGCCCAGCTTATTACCTCTCCTATAAACTCTATATTTAAGTATCTAGTATTTCTATAAAGTATAACTAGACTCTACTAAGTATATCCTACTATTATTACTAGTTATAGCTAAATAGTTACCTAACTACAAAAAACTGTTTTTCAAAGAGTAATATAGATATAAAGAGGAGTAATAGAGATATAAAGATATAGAGTACACCTAGGAAGAAGTAGAGTACACCTAGGAAGAAGTAGAGTATACCTAGGAAGAAGTAGAGCGTACCTAGGAAGAAGAATAGCACTAATATAAAATAGTAGAGCAGGCTTAGGAAAGGGCTAAAGAGAGAACCTATAAGATAACTCTCCCTAAGTTCCTTAATACCTGCTATAGTTATCTCTCCTTAGGCCTTACTATCTAAACTAATATAATATTATTAATATAAGGTAACCCTATAAATACAAATAATAAGCTATAGCCTAAAAGGCTTATAGTATAGGAGGATTTCCCAGCATAGTAGGTAGCAATCTAGAATAACCTTATAGAGTTAGGATTTGCCTTAGAGTAGCACTTCACTTTAGTATATAGCTTAGAAGAGTCTAGGTAGGCTATCTAATAAAGAATATTAAGTTCTAAACTAGACCTGTATCTCTTTTAGTACTATACTATTAAGGACCCTATATCCTTAATTATAAGATAGCTATATAACAGCTAGGCCCTCTAATAGAAGTTTAGTCTATAGGGTTTAATAAGCTTTAAGAATTATACTAACACCCTTAGCCTAGAGTTACAGCTAGAGGAGGGCATAGACTAGATATTAATATCTAGCTATTAGTAATAATAGTTACTACGTCTCTAAGCTAAGGCTAAGGGGGTAACATTATCCAGCTTAATAGACTAGATAGAATTAATGGTAGCAACCTACGCAGAAATAGTATAGCCCTCCTAACCCTATATAGATTAGTTCTATATCTATAACACTAGTATATAGAATATAGAGAGTTATACTCCAGCTTTTATTATAGAATATAAGGCCCTATATAAGCTGCTGCTTAGTTATATCTATAAGGGTCTAGAAGATATAGAGCTTAATAACGTAATATAGTATTGCAAAACTAATACTCTATAGACCTACTTTTACTAGCTAATTACTATAGTTATTACATAGGTATTTTCCTATATAGTTAGACTTAGGGTAGAGTATAGTTGCGTATATACTAGTGAAGCATTCATCTTCCTACAGGTACCTAAGGATCCTAGGATAGTCTACTACTTCCTATCTGTCCTAAAGGGTAACGTTAGAGCAACTACTAGGTAGGCACTAGATCTAGATAGTATAAATTACTTGTATTTAACAGCTATTAGACAGATACTTACTTTTACCCTCTAGGCCCTAAAGATACCACCTTAGGGCTAGTAGTAGTAGAACGAGGCTACTACTCAACTAAACAGCTGGGAAGTTATATATAATAATCTCCTAGATACTATTCCTTTAGGAAATACACTATCCTTAGAGTATTAACTACCTTAAGATAATAAATTCCTCTGTATATCTCCTATTTAGCTCTAATAAAGACTAGCTTAGAGCTGCTAGCAACTGCAGGATTAACTTAACTATAGTAATAAGGAGCCTAATCCAGATACTCCTAGCTAACAGTAATACTTACTCTAGGTCCTATCTTATACCTAGGCCACTACTAGCAGCTCCTTAACTAGTTATAGTTCCTACTAGGGAGCATAGTAGTACTATATATAGGATTACTTACATAGATTAGTTAAAGGTAGTCTACTTAATATATAGTATCCTAATATCTAAGACTACAGGATAAGCTACTATTAGATTAATTAACCTACCTTCCTTACTTATATTTAGTAGCAACTTATAGATAACCTTAACACTAACTATAAACCTATAAGTCTACCTAGTATATATAGTATTCTATTCTAAGTTTAGCTAAAATTGTATAGATATACTGTAGCAGCTAAGTATACTCCTATTAATTTTATTTATTACCTTAAATAGGAGGCTACTATCTATAAACGCCTCCGTCCAATCTAGGGTATCTATATACTAGTTTATTTAGGAAATATAGATCTAAAGACTCCCTATTACTATAAGGGTATCTATAAACTTATTTATATAATATTTCTTAGTTTTAGAGGGAAGCTTATCTCTTAGTATCTTACTACTAAGAATAGGCTATATATTACTTAATAGGCTAACTACTTAGCTTAAGTAATTTATAAACTTAGGGTATTGTATAAGGACCTTATACCTTATAATATACTGTGGAATAAGGGGACTAGGTAGGTAATAGTGATTGATTTTAAGTAGGCAGAGATTGTTGAGCTATGCTCTATCTTAGGATTAATCTCTATAAATTGAAAGAGGAAGAGATTAGATAGTATCCTTAAGTAGGGAGGGGCTAGATCTTCTGCGTTTATATAGGAAAGACAATATATAGCTTTTAAACTAGGGGTATTAAGGTAGCTCTTGTTATTATATAGAAGATAGTAAATTAATACATTATATTACTAATTCAAAACTCTTATTACACTTATCTATTTATCTTAAGATATTACTATATATTATAATAGGGAGATAGTTACTAATAATATAGCTGTATAGATAAAGATAATATAAGAGGAAAGAAAAATATAGAAGAGAGCATAAGTTGCTATATATAGTCTAAATAGTATTACTAACTTGAGTTACACCTATTACTACATTCTTAAATATACGTTTAGGTATTCCCTTTTAGAAATTTAATAGAGGTAGGAACTATAAGGTTAAAGTTATAAGGAGGAGTACAAGAGGTAAGTTTATATATAGAGGAGATTTAGAATATATTATTAGGGGTCTGTTTTAGTCTCTAGGAAGAATCTTAAAATAGAAAGGGGCTAATTATAGTTCTGAAGCTAAGTAGTAGACATAAGCCTAGTCTATATATATAGACTATAGCTAAAATTATCCTTATAGCAGAATAGACACGCTGCATTACCTTCTACTAAAGCCTTAATCCTACCACCTAATTCTCTTAAATTATATATAGACTTTATTAATACACAGCTAGCTGTAATAGACCTATATAGTATATATACTATGCTCCTAGTTATATAACTATACATAGACCTCCAGTACAATAGCTAATATATAGTAGTCCTCTTAGTTTCTCTAACTAGGAGGTACTTATTAATAGCTAAGGTGTAGCAGTTCTCCTAATTTCTAGAACTAGGAGTACTAAAGAATAGTGGCTCTAAAGAATATAAGTTCTAAAGTATAGTGCTTCTAAATAATAGTTCTAGAGAATAGTAGTACTTAAGAATACTTAGATACTACTAGTAGAGGCGCAGTATAGGGTTATTAAGAATAATAGTTCTAAAGAGTAGCCTGTTTAAAGAGCTACTAGCAACTCTTTAGAAAGTATACTCCCTAGAGAAGTTTCCCTAGAGAAATTAGTTTCCTAGGAAAGATTACCTAGGGAAGTATATATAGTAGATTACTTAGAAAGTATTTTACTAGGGAGCCTACTTCTTTAGGGAAACTTCCTTAGGATACCTATTTCTTTAGGGAAACATTTTTAGGGAGATTAACGTCTCCCCCTATATAAAGGAAAACCCCCTATACTAATATAGAAATACTATAAGAGTAATTTATTATCTACCCTACAGTCTTTCTAATCTATAATAAAGATATAAGTATTATTTATATTTTTATCCCTAAATTATTAGCTTGTAACCTAAAATTTCAATAGCTTAATTATACTATTAATTATTACTTGCATCTATCTACTACTATCTTAACTTTTTACCCCTACTGCACTATAATAGGACTTATATTACTTTACTTCAGAGCCTTTTAGATAATATACTAATCGGATATAGTAGTAAAAATTTATTCTAAGTTATTTAGCTTACTATAGAATAAATGTAAAAAGTTTCTCTATAAATAGAAGTATAATAGCTTCTTAGCGCAGGATCTTAAGTGAGCTTACTTAGTATTTTACTTTTATTTAGCTAATTAATGCTATACTCTATTAATCTAGATTATTACGCTTGCTTAAAAACCTATATACTTAACTATTTTTAGTAACTAAGCGCTGTATGTTCACTGCCTATATATCCCTTCCTAGCTTATACTTATCCCTTCCCATTAATATTATATTACAACCTACTATTATAGATATAGACTAAGCTAGCTAGGTACTAATAGAAGGTTTCCCTATAGATTTACCCCAGATATAGGCTACCTAGTTAGAATATACTAGTGTACCTCTTACTATACTCTATTGCCACACTTACAGATAGCCCTCTAAGAAGGAAAAAGCCTAACAGTAGTAATACCTCACCCTAGAGGAAGAGAAAGTGCTAGTTACATTCTTATTACTAATAGCTAACCTTAGATATCTAGTCTATATAAAGTATATACCTTTACTAGCCCTTATCCTTACCTAATAGCAGTTACCTATAGTAAAGCCCCTAGGTAAGAACTAGCCTTAAGCCTATCTAGAACTTAAAGTAAGGATAGTTAAGGCAATAGACTAGAAGTATTATAGGAATAATATATACCCAAAGATTATAGAGTAGTTTAAGGTAATTAGAAGCATAATCTAGGATCCAGCTATTCTGCCTAGGAATATCTATAATATAGATAAGACAGGAGTTATATTAAGTATACTTAGCTTAGTAAAAGTTCTTATAGGTAAGGATAACTTATATAAATATTAAGGAGCAGGTATTAAGTAAACTATAGTAACTACTATTAAGTATATAAGTAGTAATAGTAGGTTACTACTCCCACTTATTATCTAGCTAGCTTTAACCTACTAAAGTAACTAGATAATATATCTAATGCCTAGCTAGCATTATATACACTTAGAGAATAGGTATAATAACTCTAAAATTAGCTTAGAATAGCTCACTTGTGTATTTAATCCTAAAACTAGAGAATAGGCTAATAGAAGACTATAAGTACTAATCTGTGATAGCTTTAGGACCTATAAAATACTTAAGATTCTAGAGTTCTACTTTAAAGCTAATATTTACCTATATTATCTCCCCTCTTATACTTCTTATAAGCTCCAGCCCTATAATATTAGAGTCTTTATACCTCTAAAATTAGCCTATTAGGATAAGGTTGAACGACTGCTTTAAGGAGGTCTAGATAATATTAGCAAAGAGTATTTCACCTCTCTCTATATACCTGCAAGAGAAAAGGCATTTTCTAAAAGGAATATTACTACTTTATAGGCAGCTACTAGATTATTTCTATTTAGTCTAGAGAGGGTCCTCTATAGTATCCCAATGCCTCTTCCTATTCTAAGTATTTTAAATAAGGAATCCTATCTGCAAGTTAAAGTATTAAGAATACCTATAATACTAGTAATAATAGAGAGTCTAATATCTTTATATAAATTAATCCAGTAAGATACTTATATACTTCCTAATAAATTAAGTAAACTTTACCTATAGAGATATGTATAGAAACTTATAAATACTACTTAGGTATCTTTTACTAAATAGGTTCTCCTAGAAGACTAGAATTAGTTCTTGTTAAAGTTGAATAAAGAAGCTAAGGTCTACTAATTAACTAGGTTAGTTATCTTAGGGAAGGCTAAGGTAATAAGCTATAAAGACCTTAAGGAGGTAAGGAATAAGTATACTATAAAAGAGAGCACTAAAGCTACTATAGGTAAGGGAAAGTATAGGTATAAGCGCAAGTATACAGATATAGAACCTAAATCTAGACTAGATCTAGAGACAGGCTTATTAGTATAAAAGCAAAAGGAAAAAGCTATGCAATTAAGTAATATTATAGAGCTAGTAAAAATGCCTAAGCTAGTAAGGGTACCTAAGCTATAGAGGGTACTAGTAGCATAGATATATTAGTATAGAGTTTATTAAGATAATCCTATAATAGGAGTTATATAGGTTTATATACTTATAATTATTATAATAATTAGACAAAGATACTTTTAGGAATATACTTAGTAGTTATTACTAATAGACTCTAATAGATATAGATAAATAGTAATACCAGCTACAAGTCACAAATTATAGGACTAGATAATATTAGCTATACTAGCTGGGTAGGCTAAGTCTATAGCTAGTTTACCTATAGCACTATACTAACTAGTGCTAATAGCTTGTATATTTTATACTTTTATTACCTTGCTTCTATATTATTTACAAGATAGCCTATATTAGGGCTTAGTACTATATATAAGGCTCCTAATAACTTTTAGGCAATATAAGTATCTCCTTATTAATTAGCCTATGCTATAATATAGCCTAGTAGGTAGTATATATAACTACTCCTATACCACCTTATTACCCTTTGTCCTTTAATGCCTACGTCTATTTCATTAACCTTTAACACCTACTTCTATTTTGTTAACCTTTGAATACTTATACCTATATACTAAATAAACTAAATAAGCTACACAAGTTGTATATACTATAGGATTATATCTAATCTATAGCTATAGCTCTCTTACGCCTCCTGCAGTGTAAACTAGACAGTAGTATTATCTTCTACAAAATAACTAGTAGTAATATTCCTACTTACGCAATACTCTCTTATACCTAGGGGAAAGAGGAGGTCCTTTACTAGGATATAGAAGTAAACGTAGATATAAGTAAGACTATTAGTAAAGCTAGATAGAGGAAGATATAGTTCTACGTAAGGCAGGCTACAGCTAATAGACTATAATACTTCTAGATAGATACCTACTATATTAATAAGAAGAATATAGTTAAACTTAGTATAGTAATTAACTCTATGTTCTAGTAGTATAGGAACACTATATACTACTATATCTACCTTTCTAATATCTCTAAACCTAACAGAGTAGACAGTGAATAGGCCTAGAAAGAGGCGTTTAGGATAAGTTAGTAGTTTACTCAAGGCTAGACACTTTAAGAGCTTATTATACTAAGGCTAGTTAACTTCTTTAGCTTAGAGGGTAAGTAACTTAGAAGTAAAGTATTACTTAAGTCTAAGATATATAAGATTACTAGTATTATAAAGAATACTCTTTAAGGTAATATACTATTAAGTTTTAGTATTAAAGAGTAAAGGTCCTAGGTAGAGTACTATAATACTATAATTAAAGAGGATAAAGCCTACTATTTAATTAGAGTCTTTAGGGTCTCTATATTACCTAACTATAGAGAGGAGAGGGACTATATATTCTAATAGTTAGAGGAAGAAATCTATAAGTTATATAAGGGTAATGTAGATACTAAGTAAGTAGTATAACTAAGTGAGCGGTACACCCTACTAAGTTTCTCTACCTCTGTAGTAATATATCTTAATAACGCAACAAGATAATATTAATATAGAAACTATCCTAGATTAAGAAGTATCTACAGCGCGCTTCTTACATATTTATAAGTTATAGCCTATCTCTCTACAGCATATACAGTGTGCTAAAGCCTACTGGCTTACTCCTGATTATGCCTTGCCTTAACGCGTTTCCCCCTCTAGCTGCTGCTTAACCTCCTTTTGAGCAATAATATCCTCTCCATCTGCCTTTGTTAAGGTGCCTTACTTCTGGATCTGCTTCTTTTTACGCTTTTTATGCTCTGTAGCGGCCTTATTTGCTCTTTTAAGACTCATAATCTACTTGCGCATAAGCACAGCTGAGTGCACCATCACCTTAGCGCCCTTTTTGAGCTGATTAAGTGCTGCAATAATGGAGGTAGGTGATAAGCTCTAATGCCTCTGTATCCACTTATAGATCAATATTGATTGAGCCTCCAATTCGAGCGCGTTGCTAGGCGTTTTAGCTTCCCAGGTGGTGGCCTCCAGCGCAGGTGGTGTTGGCGTACGAAGCTTCACATCAAGCTTGGATATTACCACCTCTGGATTAATTGGGACTAGGCTAGTGCCTTAAAAGCTTGCGTAGATATTGTCCTTTGTAGTTACCTAATTATAGGTAGTATAGAAGGCTGGTAGGAATTTGAGCTTAGTAATGTAATTGATGCTGTTGTAGATCAGGCTCTTAATCTAACGCCTATACCTACGCTTTAGTAGTGAGAAGTAGCCTATATCAAGTAGCTGCAGGAGGTGCAATAAATAAGGTAGTATATAGAGAGTATAGATATTGTTCTCCTTGCAGAGTTCTTAGAAGTTAAGTAAGTAGTAGCTCTTATAGCTGTTAAAGATAAGCAGCTAATGTGCCCTAACCTTCCTACCCTCTGTATACTTGATAAAGTACTTTAGCTACTTAACTCCTATCTTATTAGTTGTCCAGCTGTTATTACTAACTGCAATAGCCTAATTATATAGTATATTGTTGCCCTTATACTAGGTAGAGAGGTAGTACTAGCCTATAAAGATGATAAATGGTGGGATTAGCCACCCAGCAGCGTTAATTCCCTAGATTATACTAACCCACTTATAATTGCCTAGCTGTATAGCCTTTAGCCAGCTACGTCTCTCTGAGCTAGTAATAACAAGGTAAGATAATATCTTACCTATAAGGAAGCCAGCTTTATTAAAGTTATAGGTATCCTTATTATAGATACTATACTGTGCCTTAGTACGCTGTATAAGCTTGAACTAGGCCTTAATAGTCTTAGGATCCTTACAGAGGGCTCTCTATTAATTATATAGTTGGTTATATTACGTCTTAAGGCTTATAGTCTAGTTAACAAAGTTCCTTAGCTAGTCTCTGCTAACCTATCTACCAGTACGCTTAGCAAGTAGCCTATTTACTATATCTTATATAATAGCTAGAGAGGGCGCAAATCCTTGCGAATCTAGGTTAAGGATATATCTCTTAATTACCTCCTCTTCTGTCTTA
>ML977672.1:33501-49147 GCA_010015725.1 Amniculicola lignicola CBS 123094 | reverse complement strand
ACTTTAAGAGCTTATTATACTAAGGCTAGTTAACTTCTTTAGCTTAGAGGGTAAGTAACTTAGAAGTAAAGTATTACTTAAGTCTAAGATATATAAGATTACTAGTATTATAAAGAATACTCTTTAAGGTAATATACTATTAAGTTTTAGTATTAAAGAGTAAAGGTCCTAGGTAGAGTACTATAATACTATAATTAAAGAGGATAAAGCCTACTATTTAATTAGAGTCTTTAGGGTCTCTATATTACCTAACTATAGAGAGGAGAGGGACTATATATTCTAATAGTTAGAGGAAGAAATCTATAAGTTATATAAGGGTAATGTAGATACTAAGTAAGTAGTATAACTAAGTGAGCGGTACACCCTACTAAGTTTCTCTACCTCTGTAGTAATATATCTTAATAACGCAACAAGATAATATTAATATAGAAACTATCCTAGATTAAGAAGTATCTACAGCGCGCTTCTTACATATTTATAAGTTATAGCCTATCTCTCTACAGCATATACAGTGTGCTAAAGCCTACTGGCTTACTCCTGATTATGCCTTGCCTTAACGCGTTTCCCCCTCTAGCTGCTGCTTAACCTCCTTTTGAGCAATAATATCCTCTCCATCTGCCTTTGTTAAGGTGCCTTACTTCTGGATCTGCTTCTTTTTACGCTTTTTATGCTCTGTAGCGGCCTTATTTGCTCTTTTAAGACTCATAATCTACTTGCGCATAAGCACAGCTGAGTGCACCATCACCTTAGCGCCCTTTTTGAGCTGATTAAGTGCTGCAATAATGGAGGTAGGTGATAAGCTCTAATGCCTCTGTATCCACTTATAGATCAATATTGATTGAGCCTCCAATTCGAGCGCGTTGCTAGGCGTTTTAGCTTCCCAGGTGGTGGCCTCCAGCGCAGGTGGTGTTGGCGTACGAAGCTTCACATCAAGCTTGGATATTACCACCTCTGGATTAATTGGGACTAGGCTAGTGCCTTAAAAGCTTGCGTAGATATTGTCCTTTGTAGTTACCTAATTATAGGTAGTATAGAAGGCTGGTAGGAATTTGAGCTTAGTAATGTAATTGATGCTGTTGTAGATCAGGCTCTTAATCTAACGCCTATACCTACGCTTTAGTAGTGAGAAGTAGCCTATATCAAGTAGCTGCAGGAGGTGCAATAAATAAGGTAGTATATAGAGAGTATAGATATTGTTCTCCTTGCAGAGTTCTTAGAAGTTAAGTAAGTAGTAGCTCTTATAGCTGTTAAAGATAAGCAGCTAATGTGCCCTAACCTTCCTACCCTCTGTATACTTGATAAAGTACTTTAGCTACTTAACTCCTATCTTATTAGTTGTCCAGCTGTTATTACTAACTGCAATAGCCTAATTATATAGTATATTGTTGCCCTTATACTAGGTAGAGAGGTAGTACTAGCCTATAAAGATGATAAATGGTGGGATTAGCCACCCAGCAGCGTTAATTCCCTAGATTATACTAACCCACTTATAATTGCCTAGCTGTATAGCCTTTAGCCAGCTACGTCTCTCTGAGCTAGTAATAACAAGGTAAGATAATATCTTACCTATAAGGAAGCCAGCTTTATTAAAGTTATAGGTATCCTTATTATAGATACTATACTGTGCCTTAGTACGCTGTATAAGCTTGAACTAGGCCTTAATAGTCTTAGGATCCTTACAGAGGGCTCTCTATTAATTATATAGTTGGTTATATTACGTCTTAAGGCTTATAGTCTAGTTAACAAAGTTCCTTAGCTAGTCTCTGCTAACCTATCTACCAGTACGCTTAGCAAGTAGCCTATTTACTATATCTTATATAATAGCTAGAGAGGGCGCAAATCCTTGCGAATCTAGGTTAAGGATATATCTCTTAATTACCTCCTCTTCTGTCTTAGTGAGCTTTTTTGAATTAGGCTTATAATTGCGTTAGGTAGGCTTGCCAGCGCGTTAGTGGTAGAGCATAGTTTCAGGGACTTTAAATATAGTAGCAGCGCGTCTTCTACTCTAGATCTAATTCTAATTAATAGCTAAGATAGCTAGAAGGACATCTACTTCATTGCAGGGCAATTAATAAGGTGTTGGTAGAGCTATTATAGTTGATAGTTAACGCGTTATGAAAACTTTGTAGGGTATACCACTTACTTAGTTACACCACTTGCTTAGTATCTATATTAGATCTCTCTTTAGATATAGTAATTAAAGTAATAAACTAATAGGTATAGGTATTAATTTAAAATAATATGCTGTTAGCCTTAACCTCTTATTACTTCCTAAAGCTATATAGTTTATAGCTAGAGAGAAAGAGCTATTAAAGATATATAAACTACTTTATAATTATAGTTATAGTAGCTAATTAGCAGTAGTCTTGTATAGGCTCAGAGGAATTAGAAAGACTTAGCTAGCAATTAAATATATTAGAAAGTATAAAGAGAAATACATAGTAATATTCTAGGTGAATACAAATAATAAAGATTCTCTCTAGCTTAGCTTTTATAACATTACTCAGTAAATTCTAATATATTATCCTTTAACTGGATTGTTTGGTAATATAGACTTAGAAGGTAACCTTAATTAAGTAGTTAGTGCTGTTAAGGCCTAGCTCAATCTTTGGGATAACACACGTTAGTTAATAATCTATAATAATTATAATAATCCCTGAACTACTAACTATATAGACTACTTAATAGTAGATATATATTAATATCTACTAGAAAGTAACTAGGGCTTATTAATTATTATAATGTAGTTAGCTAATATTACCTAAGGGTAGTATCTTTATATTTAGAAGTTAATAGATCTTAAGGCTAGGCTTAAGATCTTATTAAACATGTCTTAAAGAGAAGATATTAAAGATAGTAAGTTTACTTAGATACTAGATAAGTAGAACTTAGCTAATAAAATAGACCCTAATGCAAAAGCGCTAGTTGCTAAGTTAGATAGCCTACCACTTACTCTCTCTATAGCTAGGGCTTATTTAGAGTATATAACAACTAGCTTTATAGAATATCTTTAGCTATATAAGGTATCTTAGTTGAAACTCTAGATAATAAGCCCAAAATTGAATTTATATGAAGACCACTTACTATATATAATATAGTAGGTTACTTATAATTAGATTTGAAAATAGAATATAGTATCCACCTAGCTACTCAAGCTATAGGCCTATTTTAATAAGTAAGATATATAGTTTAGCCTTCTTTAACATATATACTCTGTAGATAACAAGTAGATATAGAAGCTTACTAAGGATGAACTAAGCTTTAATAAGGTAGTTTAACTACTATATAAATATAGTCTAGCTTATCTAGAACCTTCCCTTAGGTAGCTATCTAGGTCTGTAGGGTATAGTATATATAGCTATATATACTTATAGATAATATCTATGTTAAATAATAGGTAGGATAAAGGCCTAGTAAGGTTAGCTCTAGCTTATATAGTATCTAAAGTTCCTTGTAGCAATATAGATAGGTAGTAGCTCCTTTAGTAGTAGCTCCTCTAATATACTATAAGATATAAATATTCTATTACAAGTAGTATAGTATAGGTTAGAGGAATAGAGTAGATACTATATAAACTAGGTATCCTCTATACTAACTAAGGTAAGCTAGTAGAGGTAGAGGCTATATATAGTTAGGTGCTACAAGGTTGTAAGGAGGTACTTAGACTGAAGTATATATTAATACTTAATATAGTTAATAACCTAGGTTTCCTCTATACTAACTAAGGTAAGCTAGTAGAGGTAGAGGCTATATATAGTTAGGTACTGCAAGGCTATAAGGAGGCACTTAGCCCTAGGCTTCTACTATTATATTTACTAGTATTAAATATAATAGTCTACTTTAGTAACCTCCTCTTAGAGATAGCTTATAAAGATATAGCAAAGATAATATATACCTGTATATTAGTAGAATATACAGCTATCTAAGGGCCTTCTTTAGAATAGTGTAAGTAGCTAAGAGATTAACTTTAAGCGCTGCAAGTTGTGTCTATTAGAGGTAAAGAAGGCTAGGCTAAGTCTATAGAGATTAGAGTAACAAAGTTAGGGTCTTTAAAGTATATATCTAGCAAGTTGGGAAGGTAGTAAGATATAGGATAGTAGGTAACAGTAAAATTGTGTAAAGCTACTACGTTAGAGGGAAGGCATTAATAAGGTCTATAGGCCCAACTGTAGGATTAAATTCTAATTAATAACTGCTATTATTACTCTTATAAGGATAGGATAGCTAAAACAAGTTACTATAGTAGAGTAATATACTTATATAGAATAGAGGGAATAAGCTTTAATATAGTATATAGTTATATTAAAATTATATAGATAAGATAGTTTATAGTATACTATAAGCAGTTATATAAAGTAAGGCTTAGGGTTCTTTAGAGAGGATTCTACAGCCACTAACTAAGTAGCCTTAGTTTTGAAATTAGTACACTTATAGTGAATAAATTACGGCTTACGTCGTTGTTCTATACTAACTTAATCTAGACCTTGCTCTATTAGGAGTACTACTAAGTATTATAGCTAGGTATAAATATACTTGCTACAAAGGGATTTATATAGCTAATAATATTCGTAATAGTATAATAAGGTTTAGTAATTAACCTAAGAACTTACTCAATTTCCCTTAAGGAGTATAGACTTATTAGAGGCACTTTAAGCAGTATACGTTATAATAGTATATAAGAAGTAGTCCTAAATATCTAGCTTGAGGATAAGGATATACAAGTAAATTATAGTGTATATAGTATTTTATATATATATTTATAGCTTTATTATACTATAGATACTAATTATTGAATTATTTTATTATATACATAGATTTGTAGTTACTTATAGCTAAGGTACCTTACTTAATTTCCTATAGGGTGGGTTTTCTATAACTATAGGATAGATGTTACTTCCCTAGGGAAATTTCTCTAGGAAACCTACTTCCCTAGGTATGTACTTCCCTAGGTAATATACTTCCCTAGAGCTCCTACTTCCCTAGGGCTCCTACTTCCCTAGGGTTCCTACTTCCCTAGGGTTCCCACTTCCCTAGGGTTCCTACTTCCCTAGGGTTCCCACTTCCCTAGGTATTTCTATATTATAATCTACTTTATAGATTATAGATCTAGAGTAGATCTAACCTAGAATAAGTTCACGTATATTTGTATTACGTAGTCCTATAATAGGCTTTAGATAGAACTACTTAGGATAGAATTACTTAGGATAGAACCACTTAGTATATATAGGACTAGATAAAGATAACTAGAAGCTTCTTCTACAAATACTACAGCTGCTTAGTACTTGGGTAATTTTTAGCTAGTAGTATAATTGGCCAGTCACAAAATTTGCGCTATTAATGAAATACATATAATTGGCCAGCAGTACTTTCTATCTAGTTGAGTTATTAGTTAATTAACAAGGTACTAGTATACTTTCTAAGAGGGTAGCTCCATTAAGGGTATAATAGACACCTAGAACTATGTTAACTTCAACCTTCCTAAAGGGGCCCTAAAGCCTTAAACTATATCCTGTAGTCTCTCCTAGTAAATACAACCAAAAGTATCTTATCTAGAGGTTTTTTTAGTACTATAACTATATTATCTCAGTAGCTATTACAGGCTATGCAAAGCTATTAGAGACTCTTAACTAAAAGTTGACCAAGTTGTATATAGAATATAATACGAGTATATACTTTATAGTATATTATAATAGATAATTCTAGGGGTTTACATTAATAGATAAAATAGGCTAACCTTGGTTGCCTCTAAGCTGTAATACTCTAGTAAGCCTCTCTCTTTTACAGCCTGTTAAGGAGCTAACACTTACTAAGAGTAAAATATATCCCCTAATAGTTATAAAGTTACTAGCCTATTTTTAACAAACTAAGTAGGGAAGGGTAGTTACTTTCTGTAAGGCTGTTCACCTATAGAAGGATACTTAGTAATTATAGTTGGGATAACTCTATCTATCCTAAGTAGTTCTATCTATCCTAAGTAGTTCTATCCTAAGTTATTCTATCTTAAGTCATTCCTGTTGAGTATTAAGATAGCTGGGTATTTAAATATTATAGTGGCTAGAATAAGAGGCTTCCTAGATTTAAGCTAAGCTTTATAAGCTTAATTAAGTAGAGCAAGTCTAGATATAGAATAAATACCAGAACTCTATAACTACATCCTAAAATTACTTCTTTAGATACCTAAAACAATTACAATAAGCTAGCTAATCCTATAAAGTGCTGTCTAAGTATATATAGTGGTAATTACATACTAGGGACTAATCTTCTAGAGCTCTACTAGTGTCACCTATTCTTCTAACTACTATATAATAAATGTTTCTTAAGGCGTTTATACAAGATAAATATAACCTAACTTTATTACAATTATTATCCTTCTTACTATCCCTATTAATGAGGAAATTAATTATACTAGCTAGTAAGCAATTATATAAGTGAATGATATCTAGTATATCTATTAAGGGAAGACGCTAGCGTTAATAGTAAATAAGGATTTAGATTTTAAGCCCTTTAAGATAAATTTGTAACTAAGTAGAAACTAATTATTAGGTAGAGCTGTAACTATAAGACTAGCATAAGTTATAGTAAGGATAATTAGTTGAATTAAAGAGGGTTATAAGACTAAATATCTCAGCACTTTTCTAGACCTTATTAAAGGAACTACTAAGGGATTAGAAGTCAATTACTAGGAGTAGGTTAGGGACGTCTTAGGATACTCTGTACATTAGGTATAGTAGGTTATTTAACTAATAGTATACTCTAAGCTATATTTTAGCAACTTCTCTCCTTAGGTCTATAGGCTTCTCTTGCCCTCTAATAGTCTGTGACTTTAGGGAATAATAGTTGATATAGTCTTCTATTATATCTAGGGCTAATAGTACATATTATCTTCCTTAATATATACTTTAACGTTATTCTATAATTTGGTTAGATAATTGAGACTTAAAGTTGCAAGCGCCTTTACTAACCTCCTAGCTAATAGAGATAGATTAATATAGAGTACACAAGATATTTACAGAAGAGAGGTAGAATAGGGGAAGCTGAAGTGAATTTTAACTACTCTTATAAGGCAGGGAAACTAGTAGTATTTATACTATATACAGCGTATAATACCTTATCTAAATCTAGTGTTAGTTAAAGGGTCTGAGAGCTACTATCTACATAGCCTCTACTATAGTATTTACCCTTAATATCAAATATATAGTAAGGTGTTTTAAACTAAGATCTTATATCTAATACATTCTTAGCCTATAGATAAATCTAGTGTTTCCTTTAATCTAGTATAAGGATAATAACCTCTTTTAACCAGAACTCTGCTGTAAGAGATATGTTGCTACCTATATAATACGCCTATTATAGTAGAGTATCCTCTAAGGCAGTGAATAGTCTTAGGGAGTACCCTTATCTAATAACCCTAAGACAGCTATATATATTATTACTTCTTTTTAGCTTCACTACTTCTTGTATATGTAGAAATGAGACCTCTAATACATAAATAGGCATTGGCATTATAGTGCATCTTATAGCAAATAGTGTATAATGCTGAGCCAATCTTTTAAACTAATTAGATAAGAAGGGTTTCAATAAGGTAGACTCTATTAACTTAGAAGTAACAGGGTATACATTACTATTATAGCTTTCTAGACTTATAATAGCTATTATACTGCTCTAGGTATTAGATAAGAGGTATTAATATGTAGTCCTACTATACCGCCCTCTTTACTAACAGGGTGCTCAGTCCTAGCTCTTTGCTAACACCCTTATAGATACTACTAAGGCAGAATTTATACATCTATTCCAGTAGCTAACATTAGTCCTATGTTTCTAGACGTGCTTTAGTAGAAGACTGGAGTTAAGAGGTGTATCTCTAAGTCTACTCTCTGTCTTAGAAATAGAGTACTCTGCCTAGGCTTATAGGTAATAGGTATCCAAAGCTAAGGCACTGCTAGGAATCCCATAATTTAAAAGGGGTTAATTTATTATATAATAGGTTGTACTATATCCTTATAGGCTGGGATAAGGTTCTTAAAAAGCTAGAGATAGTAAAGCTTAGGGTCTAAGCTTTAACGGCATAGTATCTTAAGCAAAGCTATAACAGAATTGGGCTTCACAAAGTAGTATTAAGAAGTAGGGCAGGATTATTAGGGTAGTCTATAGAAAATCTCATCTTAGGTTCTATATAGTATAGTATTAGTAGTAAATGTTCCAACTCTCCTAACTACTCTTATGTTAGACTAGTAATGCTTTCTAACTCTATATCTATCCTAGATACACTAATAAGCTGGATAATCTAGTACTTAGCTATAGTAAAGCAGTAGCTTACTATATATAAGAACTAGGTAGTTATATATACCTAGCTATGTCAGATTATATAATTGAAAAGGGGGTGTTAAAATACTAGATAAATCTTCAGCTGTAAGTAATAATTAACCTTATCTAGAGCTTATAGGATAAGATATAGAATAGTTACTATCCTAATAAGTGTAGGTACTATTGTAATTATATTTACTACAAAAACCACTTTAAAGAAATATTTAGTATTTTGGTCTTGGTTTACTACTCCTGAATTTCTATGCTAATAAAGTTATTAGGAAGGAAGTAGTACAGAAAGACTAAGCCTAATAGAGAGGACAGGTAGGAGCACTATTTTATATATAGTCTTTCCTTTTTTAAGCCTACTCTAGGTAAGAAGGAGTTAGGATATTTATATAATTAACTTACCAAATAAAATAAACTATAACATTAGCTGTAACTAAGTAAACTAGTGCTATATATATAGCCAACTTTACTAAGTAACTAATAAAGAATAAAGATAAAAGAAGGTAGATAACCTAGCAAGTTAGTAGGGGGAAATACTTTAATAGGAGGCTATATATTTATATAGAAAATACACTAGAGAGTATTAATATAAGTAGAGGTAGTCCTAATTAAAAAATATATATTCTCCTATATATCTATATATAAAGTGAGGCTAATATATATATATAGAGTAGGAGTAGACTAATTAGTTAGTAGTAAACTATGTAACTATAGGTGTCCTAGGCTTATAATTAAATATTTATATAAACTAAGGTCTATCCTAGGGCAGTAGGATATATAGTATTATAAGATAAAGTATAGGTACTTTAACTTTTAGTAATAACATTCTTTGCTTAGTAACTGATATTTGTAGTATCTATACCAGAATAATTCCTATACCTTCTTGTAATACTCTATACCCTATTTAATCTAAAAATTACAATTATGTTAAGGTAATACTTTTTGACCTTAGGTGTAATAAGCCTTCTTTTTATAGCTAAACTATTCCTTTCTATAAGTAACTATAGTAAACCTTTAACTTAACTAAAATAGTTACTAAGGGTCATTCCTAACCCTTAGGAACTAGCTTTAATAAAGTTGGGCTAATATTAGCCTTATAGCTAGCGTGGCGCAAGGATTTATGCTATCTTGCTACCCTAGTTAGTACTTCTATTTAAAGCAGCTTCTATATCTAGTTAGATTAAGCCTATATTAGATTGTAAGGGAATGTAAATTACTTATATTAGTACTTGTTAACTGTTAGCTTATAGCTTATATACTCTTAGATTCTAATTGGTAGCCTAGTAAGGCTTAGTAGTTAGCTATTACCTTATTAATTATCTTCAGACTAGAAGCCTAAATCTCCTAACGCCGTAAACTCTTCCTTTCCTAGAATACTAGTATCTTTACTCTAAATAAGCATATTAGATATAACCTATATAAGAGTAACCTATAGAAGATAAATTGAATAGGATATAGTAAGACACCTAGCCCTTTAATAGTACTACCTAGCTTCTTTAGCTTACAACTACTAATTCTCTTACTAGCCCTAAATCTCTATTATCTATATAGTTATTCTTCTAATCCTTCCTTAAGCTAATACTAGACCTAGTTATAATTATAGGTACTAGATTTCCAGTAGATAGGTCTATACCTTACTTACTACCTCTTACTATAATATCTACTAGTATATATAATAGACCTAACTACTTTTTATTCTATATTCCTAACCTACATATATTCTAGAAGACACCTTAGGTATAGTAATAGAGAGATCTAGATTAGATAATAATTGTGAATCAACTAGATAAGAACTGTAATAGTGTTTATATAAAATTCTTCTTATTTTCTCTAGATAATCTACTAGAAAATAGATTAGTACTAGTTTACTTCTGCTAGGAAAATGCCTTAGCAGCTAGAGATATTTTTATTGTTAAGATAGCACTATAGGGATATAATAAACGTAGCTGGGCTATTTATAAGGATATTCCTGTAGACTTCTTAGCAATACCTTGTATAACTAGGGGGGGAAGTGCTTATACTACCTAAAAAGGTAGCGCTAGCACCTGCACTTAGTATAGTATTCTACTTTCTAGGTTATAGTTTAGGGATCTAAGACTACTATAGGATATCTGCTATTAGTAAGCTTATTAATGCATCTGCTATAAAGTACCCTCTAATAGTACTAATTACTAGCATTTAGGTAGAGATAATCATTTATTTAATATAGATATTAATTGATATAGCTATCTTAATATATTGGGATGCAAGTAGGAAAGAGAAACTGAGTTAATTCTATAAAGGATAGGATATAGCCCCTATATAAATACTAGTACAGCTGTTAGCTAGGCTATAACAGGTGCTAGTGCTAGGTTAGAATCCTAACATAATATTTAAGATTAAATATAGCATTATATAAGACTGTAATGTTTCTAGGGATTAAAGAAATATTGCTAACTAATACTTAGCTGTTAGTAGCTACTCTTCCCCTAAGCTAGATATTACTACTATAAGTAAGATAGCTAACCTACTCTAACTATAGCCTTATAGATATTCTGAATTATATAAGAGTATATTAATTATAGGAGAGTAGAGCTATATATAGTATAGCTTATAAGACTACTACTTAATAAAGTTATAGGTAACTTATAACCCCTATTTAATACTTAGCTTAGTATAGTAAGGTAACTACTAAGAGTAGTGCAGGGAAAATCTTGTAGTATATACTAGAGGGGGAAGCCAGTTTTATAGGTAATAGTATAATACTAAAGTTACTAAAGTTATACCTACTTTTCTAGACTACTATATTATCCTATATAGTAGAAATTACATAATTTTTTATCTTAAAGCTAACTAATACTAGAAAGAACTAATATATCTATGCTACTAGGACGCTCTATAGTTGCTATAAATCTAATACCTTACTAACATATACCTTCTTTATAGTATAAGGCTCTAGTGCATTTACTTTAAACCTATCTGCCTCTAGAGTAGTATTCTTATACTTCTAACTACGTTTCCCTTTACCTTTAGTAGCCTTCTTAGCCCACTTTAACTAGACCTCTTTAAGGTCTTAATAGCTGATAACTCTTACTATTCCTAATACTTTTGGTTTAGTTGCCTACTGGACCTTCACTTCATTATTAATTACTATTAAGAATTGGATATAATTCTACTAGAGTATACCCTTTGTAAAAGATATCTAGGCAGCTTTAGTAAGCTTCTAGATAAGCCTCTATAGGTGCTATCTAGTTATCTTATTAAAAGAGTAAGTAGTATTTTACTAGATAATTAGATTTTATAGTAATATAAGACCTTCTACTATTACTAGTATCTTTAGTAACTGCACTATATCTTGTAGTTAACTAGTCTCTTCTAAATAACAAGGTCCTACTGTTACCTTATCAGCTTTTAGAGTAATTAGCTTAGGTAGGGGCTTTAGCATAGTTTTAAGCACTTAACCTAGGTTAAATAGAAATAATCTATATATAGCAAAGCTAGCCTTAATATTCTATAGTATAAAGGCTTTACTTCTTACAGGGCTATATAGATAAGTAAAATACTCCTTACCTACTATATTAATACTACCTTACTCTAGTTATTTAACTTATTTATAATAGGCTATCTTTAGAGGGGAGAATATAGAGATATTATATAGCTGTAGCTTATAGGAGGTATAAGAGGGGAGTTAATATAGTATAATATTGTTTAAGAGATAAAACTCTAGGATTTCAAGGGTCTTGTGTATGCTAAAGCAGTTAAATCCTATAATTAGGTTGCCTATAGGCAGGAGCGCTATAGAGGTAACTACCTAGAAGGTAGTTAGTAGTACTAGGTAGATAGAGGAGCCCCTATAACTATAAAGTAGTTATAGATCTTATAGATAGAGAATTATTACACTTATTCTTAGTTTAGAGCTTTAACTAAAGCTATTGCAAATTAGCACTTGTAGTCTAAGTACTCTAGACTTATACTAAGCTTATTCCTTAGTTTTAGGGTTAAAAATATACTTGAGCTACTGTAGACTAAGATAAGAGTCTATATATCTAGACTTAGATAATATATACTACTATCTAGGGGTAGGAAAGGTAGTCTAATTACTCTAATAGGTTATAGCTAGCTAGATAACTATAGGGTTTAGATACCTACTATTAGTACTAACGTATTTAATAGTAGTTATAACCTTACACTTAATATAGGCTCCTCTATAGTTTTATATATTATTCTTACCTACTAGGACCTTTATAGAGCCTAGCATAGATAGTACTACTCTAGTTTTATCTATATTATAGATATTCTCTACTAGGATAGTTGGATTACACAACACCCTTTTAATAACTTTAAACTACTATATTACTTTATTATAGATATTCTTCTTATAATAATTCTAGTCTAGCACCTTGACTATTCTTACTTAAACCTCTTAATATTAATCCTAGAATACCTTTACCCAGTTCTTGCCTGGAGGCTTAGGTAGTCTATTTAATTCTATTTGGTACTAGGTAAGGCAGAAGGCTAATAAGGGTATAAACTTTATTTAAATAGGTTATCTAAGATTAGCTAACTATAAGATAAACTTAGTAAGAGCTTCTTCTTTATAAATGGTAAGGTATTATTAGCCTTTAGCCTTCTCCTCTATTAACTATCAACTATATACATAATAGTAGAGGGTAGATTAAGGGACCTAGCTATAGTCTACTAGAGCTTAATACAAGTGTAGTACGCTAGGAGGAACCCCTTAAGCTAATACTCAACTAGCCTTGTCTATATTAGTTGGCTATAGTAGTAGTATTAAGGGCTTTAAGGTGTAGTAATTAATGGGATACCTAGCGCTAAAGGATATAGTAGAAATAATGAAACTAGCGCGTAATGGCTGATTCTAAAAAAGGAACAATGCGCTATAGATAGGATAGCTGGAGAAGAATACTATTCAATACTATACTATGTTAGCTACGCTAATGTACATAAAGGACTACTAAAATAGCAAAGGAATTCAAGAGTTAATTAGCTAACAGCAAAACTCTTAGAAAGTATCTTTATCTAGTTAAATCAAACTTCAAGGCTCAGAAAAATTTCTTTAATAATTAGGCTCTCTTCTTAGATATCTAAATTTAAGGGAGGTCTTATATATCCTAAAAAAACAGGGGTAGATTAATAATTTAGCAATTGACAGTGTCAATAAATTAATATATTACATAACAACTACAAAGTAAAACCTAAAGAAAAGCTAGGATCCTAAAGTTAGATAGCTATAGAATATTTATTTATTAATCAAAGCTCTATATACCTAAAGAATAAGGTTTTAAGATATCTTTTTTATAAAATTATCCTACTACACTATATATCCTATAACTTAGGGATAGACCTTAAATATTTATATAAACTAGATATTTAAGTTATATTATTTTATCTCCTTCCTATCTCCTTATATTCCCTTTTAATAAGCTAAGACTAGATCTTAGCTATAGCTTAGTCTAGGAATTAGCACTAGTAGGCTTAAGAAGTAGGACATAGTAGCTTAAGTAGGTCCTTTTATTCAGTTAGTAGAAGGGATAATAGTAGGTTTTATATCTTGAGGGTAATATAAATAGTATATCTCTATGTTACAAAAGTATATATTACTATATATAGGACTATATCTTAAAGTTGTATAATAACTATATTAAGTAGTTAAGATACTAAGATATATTTGTAGGCTATATAAGTGCTAGGCTATACCTTTATACTACTCTAGATCCTAAGTTAGATTTAATTATACTCTAAGTGCTTATACTATCTATACTACTATAAATCTTTCCTATAAATTACCTACGCATAATAAGGTAGGTATATAGACTTATCTTGCATTAGCTAGAATTAGAGATTTACTTCTACTAGAGGTACTAATTAATATAGTATACCTGTATAGAATTACACCCTATAGTATATATAGGGCTAATAATAACTTCCTAGTTTTAGAGGGAGATTCTGGGGCTTGTACAAGCCTATTCTACAGGAAATTTAGAGTAATAAGGGCTTAAGGTAGGTGCTGTAGGGAGGGAAGTCTATTATACTATAAAAGAAGGTGTTATACAAATTAGGCTTAGAGATAATAATATAAACATAATTTTTAGGAGGAGTAGAACATAGATATTTAGGATTAGCTATAATAGATTATTTTTATAGAACTAAAGCAATATATATTATATACACTAGTTTTCTAGGTACTACAAGTTAAAGTACCCCTTATTTATCTTACTATATAGGGTATCTTACTATATAGGGATATACCTTATATAAACTAGATATTTATATAAACTAGATATATCTATATATAATTCCTAATTAATTCTGGTCAATTGATTAGGTGATTAGGATCAGCCTTAGCTGAGGCCTCAGCCGAGGCTAAGGCTCCTAATGAGGCTCCTGCCTTAGCTTTGCCTTAGCAGGGGCATAAAAGCTTCCATCTCATCTCACTCTAGACAGTAGTATACAGTAGACAATTAGATTCTTTGTACCTACTTACCCTTTGGTACACCCTTCAGGCGTACGTTTATTTAATTGAACCCTAGTCTTCTAATACTAATTAGTCTATTAACTGACCCTGTACTATGTATATAGCTATACAGAGGATTTTGTCCTTAATAGATAGATTTGCAAGGAATGACAAAACTACTACTATATAATAAAGCTTATACCTACTATATATATAGCTACGTAGAGAAGGTACAAAGAAGCTTATACTACTATATATATAGCTATATAGAGAGGCTTAAGTAAGCCTTATATATGCCCCTAGATTAACTAATTATATAAAGACAAGATTAGTCTCCTACTATATACGTAGCTACGCAGAGAGGGCCTATAGCTAAGCCTTTATTATGCCCTAGTGTCTCCCGTTTAATATAGGTTGTGTAAATCTAGTTATCTACTGCGTACATAGCTATATAGAGGAGATAATAGGCTATAGATTAGGAACTACTACGTATATAGCTACGTAGAGGAGAGCCTTATTAAGTAGCCTACCTTATTAATACTATTATAACCCCTACCCCCCCCTAAATACTTATATAAAGGAGTATTCCCTACACCCTAGCCTTACTACTAATATTAATTAATATATAATTACAGTTAACACGTTAATTATAGTTAATATATTAATCCTGGTTAATAATATTGATTAATATTTCAACCTCCCCCCCCCTAGGGGAGGCCTCTAAATGCTTATACAAAAGAGCATTCCCTACTACCCTCCCCCTCCCCCCTAAGGAGTAATTACTTATACGTAGAGTAATTTATTAATAACCTACCTCCCTAAGGATTAATTACCCCTACAGGAGGAATAACTTATTATTAATACCCCCCCCCTCCCCTA
>ML977672.1:5719-33491 GCA_010015725.1 Amniculicola lignicola CBS 123094 | reverse complement strand
ATTATTAATTAACCCCCCCCTCCTCCTACTAAGGATTAATTGCTACTATATAGTAATTTAATACTATAACCCCCCCCCCTATTACTATAGAATCTCTATAGCTATATAAAAGGCTGTTAGGGGTTACTTATATATCTAAGACGATCCTACGTAGAGAGGTAGACCTTAACCTCCTGCTTGATTAACTTTGGATAGATATAAACACTCCCCCTATATAATAACAATGATGCTTATACGCAGTGTACCTCCTAATTAATATATATTATAAGATGGCTAGGAGAGAGTACACACTATGGGATAGCAGCAACTTTAAGGGATAGACAACGTATAATTTCAGCCTCCTCCCCTATGCAATCAGGCGAGAACTCCTTCTTACCTACGCTAAGCACAGGCACTATCCTAGAGGGAAGGCGAATCGTACGTAGGCAGAGAAGCTAGGGGATATTACAAACAGGAGAGGTATTATAGGTCCACTTCGTGCAACAAGGAGAGAAAAAGAATAAGTAGGCAAAGGAGAGGCTTACTTGTACATAGATTAATAAGATAGAATATATAGAAGGCACTCAACGCATAAGGTAAAAAGTTACTAGTATCCATATATAATTCCTAATCAATTCTAGTCAATTAATTAGGTGATTAGGATCAGCCTCAGCCGAGGCCTCAGCCAAGGCCAAGGCTCCTAATGAGGCTCCTGCCTTAGCTTCACCTTAGCAGGGGCATAAAAGCTTCCATCTTATCTCACTCTAGACAGTAGCATACAGTAGACAATTAGATTCTTTATGCCTACTTACCCTTCAGTACACCCTTCAGGCGTACGTTTGTTTAATTAAACCCTAGTCTTCCAACAAGATATTTATATAAACTAGATATTTATATAAACTAGATATTTATATAAACTAATATCCCTCCCTATATAGCAGAAAACCCTATATAGTAGAAACCTACTAGTACTTTTTATTATAACAAAGTTAATAATAATTAAGAGGCGTAGATAATCTTAGAATAAAGATATTAAATCCTAGGCTTTGTCTAAACTACATGTCTTCTATAGAAAACTCCTACTCAGCCTATAATACTATAATTTACTATAGGTATATATACTAGTATTACTTTAGATAGCCTTAGATCTACTAGAAAGTTTATATATCCTATCTAAAAGCTTGTTAAGCTATAGATAGATATAGAAAGATTCTATACTAAGTAAAGTATTTAAATATCTAAGCTTATTACACTTTAGTAGCAACCTAATACCTTATTAAGTAGGGTTAATAAATAAGAGCCTTACTTCCTAACTATATAGTAAATCTAGAAGTAGGATAGCTATATTTTAGTAATGCTAATATTAGATTATTATATACTTACTTATATAATTAGCTTCCTGGATTTTTTATATATTGCTAAACTTTTGCCCTATATACCCCCTATAGTACTAAGTATAGCCTTTACCTTAATAGTTTAGCTTTAAGTAGAATATCCTTGCAGCCTTAAGTAATAGTATATACTAGATAGTACTAGTAGCTTATATACTCTAGCACCTAGTTTTTACTACCTATAGCTTAGTCTTCCCTATTAATAATTTTCTTCCTACACTCCTATTAAATTTAGTATATCTTAATAACCCTATAGCTAGAGTAGGTTAGCTACCCTCCTTGCTAGTAGTAGCTCTAATATTAAGTAGTAAAGTACTTGTATTACTATTAGACATCATTTTCAAAGCATACTCTTACTACTTAACTATTCTACATTTATAACACCTTTAGCCTACTACTTTTAAGAAGAAGAATTTAATTTCCTAGGATCTTTACTAGCTCTCCTAGTAAAGTAATATCTTCTAGGTACTATATGTTATAGACTATATTATATAATAGCACAGCTCCTTTTTCAAGAGCCCTTAGTATTAACTACTTAACTTTACTCTACATCTTGTATTTATATCTTACATCTTATATCTAGAACTAACCTTTATATTACTACTACTATTACATCTGAATATATAAGACCCTTATAGTCTAGGATAAGTAAGCTTAGTATATACTCAGCTATTAGGATACAGTTGAAATAGTTTCCTATTATACTTTCCCTAGGTAGCACTCTTTGTAAAACTAAATAACAATTTAAACCCTAGGTAACACTATTAGTCTTAATGCCCTATACCTAAATACTTAATAGAGTATAAATAAATAGTAGTATAGCTAGATCCCTCCTTGCAGTTTACCTCCCTTTAGTAAACTAGTATATCTATAATATACTTAGTGCTCTTACTAGCTCTAAAATCTATATTAATAATAGTTGTCTTAATAATCCTCCAATCTTAGGACTTAGATAATTCTATTCCTACTAGGTAGTTATACTAGGTATAGCTATTGCTACGTAGGTTATAATATAACTTAGAGTATATCCTAGTATTAAGGTAATATAGGTGCTTACTGCGAAAGAGGCTAATACCTTTCTAAGTAATAATTAGATGCAGTGATGAGAGGGAGCTAGTAATAAGGCTAAGGGAGAATTTAATAGCTATCTAGATATAAGATTACAACGCTATATCTGTAATAATTGATTAGAATATTATATAGTTTAATATTTTATGCCCATTTTTAAATAGACATAGATTCTGGAGGATAGGGTATATACAAGTATAATTAGCTTTATCTTTAAAGAAAGCAAGAGTAGAAAAGTAAACAAGGGAAGCAATTATTATAATAAAGCCTAGAATTTAGTTACCTTAATATTCTAAAGCTTACAAGATGTCTTATAATAACTAATATACCTAAACCAAAGAGTACTATTATAGAGATTTATTTCTTAAGGGGCAGATTTAGCTTCTAAAGAGTTAGTATTAGTAGAACAATAATAATAACATCTATAACAAACATTATAACTACCTGAAATAGAAATATACTAAAAAGTATATTAGATAAGAGGTATTTTATACTAGGAAGGCTAGGGGTATATATAGCTCTATTCTACGTTTATAGTCAGCTAGTTACTCTTTATTCAAATAGAATTAACATAAGTATACCTAACCAGCTAATACTAAAATGCTATAACTAAAGTCCCAGAAATAGTAAAGGTAACTATAAAGGTAATAACGCCCTTATAGGCTATATAAAGCTTTCCTAGCCTAAGAGAATAATTAGTAACAGGCCCTTATATTAGGGAAGTTTACTTGCTAAGAGTAAAGTATAAGAGTAGAAATCTATACTTTAAGAAGTTTAAGGAAATATACATATTAGGAAGAGGGTTAAACTAGTCTTTATAAGTAATATTGTGAGGTATATATATTATTCTACACTTGATAATCAATAATATTAATTACTTACACCTTTTAGTTGTACTAGTATAGTAGTATAGAGCTTCGCTTGTAACATAGTAATTAATATTACCTAACGTTAGTATAGGGTCGCGCTAGGTTGTGTATTCAATCCTTACTAGTATTAGATAGCATAGCTAGCTTTATACTAAGATATAAGGCGGCCTCTTCAGGCGCTGTATTAAGAGCTACTAGAGGTCTAGTATAGGTATAGCTTTATTACCTCTTAGAGCGTTTAGGGTTAAACATATCTAAGAGGGGGGATATTATAAGGTATATGTATTCTTCTACACTTAATAATCAATGATATTAATTACTTGCACCTTTTAGTTGTACTAGTATAGTAGTACAGAGCTTTACTTATAATATAATTATAAGGTACATATATTATTCTATACTTAATAATTAATAATATTAATTACTTATACCTTTTAGTTATACTAGTATAGTAGTACAGAGCTTCGCTTGTAATATAGTAATTAACATTACCTAACGTTAGTGTAGGGTTGCACTAGGTTATACATTCAATCCTTACTAGTATTAGATAGTATAGCCAGCTTTATGCTGAGATACAAGGTGGCCTCTTTAGGCACTATATTAAGAGCTACTAGAGGCCTAGTATAGGTATAGCTTTATTACCTCTTAGAGCATTTAGGGTTAAATATATCTAAGAGGGGGGATATTATAAGGTACATGTATTATTCTACACTTAATAATTAATAATATTAATTACTTATACCTTTTAGTTGTACTAGCGTAGTAGTGCAGAGCTTTACTTATAATAATAATGCTATCTTGTTTTTTACCCTCTATATATCTATAGGTTATCTTTACCTATAAGGACCTTAATAGAGCTAAGTATACTTAATATAACTCCTATCTTATCTATATTATATATATTCTCCAGTAAAATATCTATTCTATCTAGTTCCTTCCTAATAATATTAAACTAGTGTTATATCTTACTATAGATATTCTTATTATATCAGTCCTAATCTAATACCTTAGCCCTTTTTACCTTAAGCTCAGGTAGCATTTATTAAAGGCCTAAGGCTAGTTCTTACTAGGAGGGCAGATTGTTTCATTTGTAGTAGGAGCTTAGAAGATAGAGGAGTACTAGTAGGTAATAATAAACACTAGTAAACACAGGTACTTAATTGGAATAGGAAATCTATTATTAGTTATTTACAACAAATACTTAATAAGGGCTTCCTCTTCTAATAGTGTAAGGTACTATTAGCCTTTTACCTTATCCTATATTAAGGCTTATCTATATATATAATACTATAGGGTAGTATAAGGGATCTTGCTAGACTTTAACAAGGTAATATATATTCTAGTTTCAATAGGATCAAGGCCTTCTAATAGTATAATACTGGCAATATCTATTTTATAATAGTAATAGTAATAGTAAATAAGTAAGGAAGTATTAAGCTGTATATAAGGTAGTATAGGTAGCTTACTTACTTATAGGTATTTTTAGAACCCCTATAGTACTTAATTAACGCCTTTCCTTGTTCTAGCCCCCTTAATAACTACCTATATATATTTACAAGCCTAGTAGGAGCCCTTTAAGACTATATTATACACCTATTAGTTATAACTAGAACTTAGGTCTATAAGAAGCCTATTAGTTACTAAAGAGTTAGAAATATAATTCCTACTTCCCCTAATAAGTACTAATCCCTTTAGATAAGGGAGGGTTATAAACAGCCTAATATAAGACCTACTATACTAATAAAATATATATAGAAAATTCTCAACTAGTATAGAAGTATACTAATACTTGTGTTAGCCTATATTAACTAGCTAAAATAATGTATAGGAACTTATTAAGTAGAGAAAAGGATTTAGAGGCGTTAAAGTAGCTAACTTAAGGTTCTCCTACCTTTTAGCTACTAAATAAGTAACTTTATAACATAGGTACTAAGCGAGCTATCCAACTAAGCGAGCTATCTACCTCACTAACTTTTTGTGATGCGTCACTTATCAACTACAATAGCTCCACCAACTGTTGCCCAACCGCCCTATAACGAAGTAGATATCTTCCTAGCTATCTTAGCAATTAATCAGAATTAGATCTAGAGCGAATGAGAGGCTGCATGAATATATAATATCCCCTAAGTAACAATATGCAGTTGACGTGCTGGAACTACTACGTAACGTGATTATAAGCTAAAGTTAAAAAAGCTTACCAAGCTAGAAGAGGAGGTGATTGAGAGATATATACTTGACCTGGATTTATAAGGATTTACGCCCTCTCTAGCTATTGTATAAGATCTAGTAAATAAGCTACTTACTAAGTGCGCTGGTAGACCAGTTAGTAGAGACTAGCTAAAGAACTTTGTTAACTGGACTATAAGCCTTAAAACGTAATATAATTAACTATATAATTAATAGAGAGCTCTCTATAAGGATCCTAAGACTATTAAGGTATAGTTTAAGCTTATATAGTGTACTAAGGTGGAGTATAGTATCTGTGATAAGGATATATATAACTTTAATAAGGCTGGCTTTATAATAGGTAAGATATTATCTTATCTTGTTATTACTAGCTTAGAGAGACGTAGCTGGCTAAAGGCTGTATAGCTAGGCAATTATAAGTAGGTTAGTATAATCTAGGGAATTAATACTGCTAGGTGGCCTATCCTACTATTCATTATCTTTGTAGGCTAGTACCACCTCTCTACCTAGTATAAGGGCAATAATATACTATATAACTAGGCTATTATAGTTAGTAATAACAGCTGGATAACTAATAAGATAGGAGTTAAGTAGCTAAAGTACTTTATTAAGTATACAGAGGGCAGGAAGGTTAGGGTACATTACCTACTTATCTTTAATAGCTATAAGAGCTATAACTTAGTTAACTTTCAAGATATCTGCAAGGAGAATAATATCTATACTCTCTATATACTACCTTATTTATTATACCTCCTGTAGCTACTTAATATAGGCTGCTTCTTACTGCTAAAGCGCGTGTACAGGTATTAGATTAAGAGCCTAATCTACAACAGCATTAATTATATTAGTAAGCTTAAATTCCTACTAGCCTTCTGCGCTGCCTATAATTAATTAATTATAAAGGATAATATCTGCGCAAGCTTTTGAGGCACTAGCCTAGTCCCACTTAATCTAGAGGTAGTAATATTAAAGCTTAATGTGAAGCTTTGTACGCCAATACTACCTATACTAGAGGCTACCCTATGGGAAGCTAAAATACCTAGCAACGCACGTGAATTAGAGGCTTAATTAGTACTAATCTATAATCGTATATAGAAGCATTAGGACTTATTACCTACCTCTATTATTGCAGCGCTTGATCAGCTTAAAAAGGGTGCTAAGGTGATAGTATACTTAGCTGTGCTTATGTGCAAGCGGATTACAAGTCTTAAGAGGGTAAATAAGGCTACTATAGAGTGTAAAAAGCGTAAAAAGAAGTAGATCTAGAAGTGAGGCACCTTAACAAAGGCAGAGGGAGAGGATATTATTACTTAAAAGGAGGTTGAGCAGCAGCTAGAGGGGGAAATGCGTTAAGGCAAGGCGTAATTAGGAGTAAGCTAGTAGGCTTTAGCACACTGCACACGCTACAGAGAGATAGGCTATAACTTATAAACATATAAGAAGCGTGCTATAGATACTACTTAATCTAGGATATTTACTATATTAATATTATCTTGTTACGTTGTTGAGATAGATTACTATAAAGGTAGAGAGAGTTAGTAAGGTAGACAGCTCACTTAGTTGGATAGCTCACTTAGTACCTACGTTATAGGCTTAGTATATATAAGTATCTAGTACTCTATATACTTAGTATTCTAAAAAGCTAGATAGACTAGAATAGGTGAATTATTAATAAATGGTTAATTCTATTAGACTAATAGGAGAATAGGGGCTTATTTTCAATTAGAAACTATTGTATAAAAACACTTCAATAATTATAGCACTACTATGCCCCTTAGAGCAAGTATTATATATTCTTACTAGAAAAGGGCTAGAGTATAGGTATTATATAAAATTTGGATAGTATTAGAGAAAACCCTATATAGAACGCCAATAATGCTAATCTTACAGTCTAGTGTCTAGGTTCTTAGCTAGGTCTTAACATAACTTTCTATTATATTATACTAAAGGGTAGTATCTATAGATTAAGAATTACTATATATTAAAGTCTTAGGGCTTGCATATATATATAAACACACAAATTATAATATATATACCTATATTTATTAAGGTTATAAGCAGGAGTTTAAGATACTTATAGTAATAGATTTTGCCTAGTATATACCAAGTAGCATTATAGCTATATCCCTAAATTGGAAACCTTATAAAGCTGCTTCTATAGACTAATCTAGTATAATATTTCCCCTAGTATATACTAGCGTTAATACTTGTTATAATATATTACTAGTCCTTTTAAAGTTACTAATTACTTTTACCTACTTTATAGTATAATGCCTTCTTTTAACCTCTTACTACAGGAGGAAAATATTAGAGTAATTCCTCTACTACTAGGAGTAACACTAAATTTTATTAACCTACTATCCCTTTAATATATTATCCTAATTACAAATATTATCTTACTCCTTATTTTAGTATTATTTATAACTCTATAGCTTTATATAATAGGCTTTATTATATATTTAGTAGGAGTTAATAATTATAAGTATTTTAATCTTAGTATAAATTGTAAGGTACATGTATTATTCTACACTTAATAATCAACAATATTAATTACTTACACATTTTAGTTGTACTAGTATAGTAGTATAGAGCTTTGCTTATAACATAAATATAGGCTAATATTTTAGGTATAATTACTCTTATATAGGTTAGTTCCCAATTATTTTATATATGCACTAACCTTAATTTATATTACTTTTAGCTTCTAGTATATATATTATCTAGTATTAACTCTCTATATAAGTCTATTGTATACCTAGTATATCCTATATTTAGTTAATTAGGTCTAGTTACTTGCTATAGATTAGGGTACTATTTATAGGATATCCCTTTTTCTATATTTAATAGCAACTTCCTTAAAGTAGGAAATATTCTCTTATAGTCCTTAATAACCTATGTATAGGATAAACTAGCTAATAAAAGCTGTTAGTTTAGCGCAATCTGTAGGATATTCTACAGCCTTTTAATTATATTTAGCAAGTTATTAATCTTAGTCCTCTTCTTATAATACTTACTATAAAACCCTAAAAAGACTATCTATACTACTATAGTAGTAGTAATTCTATATAGTCTTATTAGGTTGTTTAAACAGCTGTACGCTTACTAGCCTCTTAAAAAATACTAGGATCTAAGTATTACCCATAGTTTATGCATTAAATAGAGAAATATTACTATATTCTCTAGAGTAATAAATATAGTTATAGACAGCATTATTCTACTTCTACCTATATTTATACTATAAAAGGTCTAGCTCCCTAGGTAGGAGAAGATTAGGTTAGTTTTAGTAATAATAACAGGAGGATTATACGCCCCTACCTAAATAAATCTAGAGGTAGAATATACTAATGTGTAGAACAGTGTCTTAGTTATTAGTATTATTAGATTAAAGATAACAGTAGATATAGCTCCTAATCTAGATATTATATAGGAATATATATACAATAGTATTAATACTTAGTTATACTTCTTACTTACTAAGTAACTTAAATCTAGGTTAAGGCTAAGGAGGTTATTATAGTAAGGTAAGGGCTAAGATTAGTACAGCTTTAGTAGATTCATTTAGGGAACTCTAAGTAGGAGGTTAGGTTAGTATATAACTATCCTATAGTTACAATCTTTGATAGGGTACTATAACTAATTAATAATAAACTATTAATAACTATTAATCTGTATAAGAGATCTGATAATATTAAGTTAACTATAAAGAGTTGGAAAGTATAGAGAATAAGTATCCTTATATATCTATCCCTTTATAGCCTTGATTATACCTTAGCAGAGGTAATTATACCTCTAGATCCTAATTACTAGTAATTACTTGCTAAGACCTATAATTAACTATTCTTAGCGTAATTAGTTATGTAACCTAATCACCCTATATTAATATCTATACTACTTATTTATATAGCTATCTACCCTACCTACCTTAAGCTATTATTATTACTTAGTTCCTAGCCCTTACTACCTACGTTGTTTATAATAAATAGAATATAGTAGTTAGTATATAATAACTTTAAACCCTAGAAAGATATATCTAATCTAATTATAGGATAGTAGAGATATATATCACTATTATTTATACCTATCTTCTAGTTAGGAGGGCCTTTCTTTGTAAATACTTCCCTTGTATACTAAATCTTATCAGCTAATACATAGTCTTATCTAACGCACAGAATTTGCTATACAGCCTATCTACAATTAAGAGCCTATAGTATTAAATAATTAATTAATATAGCTAGAGAGTTAATAGAGTAGGAAAATAATTATGGTAATTCTATTGTGTATACTAGCTAGTTGTGATATCAATCAGGGAGCTTAATAGCTCAACCTTATCAATTTTCCTGCTATAGCAGCTCCCCTACTTTAATAATTAATAGCTTATTAACTACCTGCCCTGATGTACTAATATGAGCTTGAGGAGGCCTAGCAACCTTTCTAGCTGCCTTAGAGTCGTTTTGAAGCTGCTGGTTAGCCTACTTAGTAAGCTGAGCTTCCTGCTTCTAAAGTTACTTTTGCTTAAGCTCTCTATCTTAAGCTTCCTTTGTAGCTACCTTTGTACGCTTCTTCTCCTTAGTAATCTAAGCCTTCTTAAGCTTCTCAGATATCTTGAGCCTAGTCTTCTCTTCTTTTTAAGTGTGTACGAGCTCTACTACAGTTTCCTTCTTAGCCTGTTATTCTTGTACTTATTAAACCTTTTAGGGGCTATAGAATATAGCTCTACTATTATACTGTGGAGGGACTTTAAGTAGAAGAGCCTTGCTACGCTTCCTCTTCTTCTTCTTATTAAGTAGAGCTCTACTTAGGCCTTGATTCTCTATCTAGAGAGTTATTACCTAGATTAAGAGACTATAGATTATATTACTAAGCTTCTAAGCCTGTTAGTTATATATATTACTAACTACTCCTTATAGAAGCTTTTCTATACGCCTCTAGTCTTAAGCAGTAAGGACTAACTAAGAGCTCTTACTAGAAGAAGGCCTACTTAGGGTAGGATTACTAAATTAAGTAAGGACTATCTTAGGGTTGAATGGCTCTATCCTATAGGCTTTAAAGCTAGAGAGGATATTCTTCTTTGTAAATAAGATCTCCTAGGCTTTATTAAATAGATAAAAGAAGTCTTACTTAGTAAGAGTAGTAAATCCTATAGATTTGTATATAAAGCTTGCTAGTATATCTAAGTAGGCTGTAGCTAGTAGCTTAAACAAGGCTATATTAAGAGGCTATAGTATATAAGTTGAGTAAGGTAGATAGACTATAAGTAGAATCTAATTCTAGTTATAGTAGTTAATAAACTTTATAGATATATAAGATCTATAGCTATCTAGAATTAAGAGCCTATATGCTTACCTAGCTGCCTTCTTTATTCTTAAGTTAAATACCTGTTCTAGCTAGCATAGGCCTAGCTTATTGTTTATCTAGCCTGTAGGAGATAAGGCGAAGAAGGTAGTATATTAAGCTAGATTAAAGTCTTATAACTAGCTATCTTAAATGTTACTAGTTATAGCTTAATAGATAAGGCTTAGAGGTAGGGCAGATCTATTAGCACAGATATAGGCAATATAGGTAATCTACTCGCAATTTCTATCCTATATTACCTACTTAAGTCTGCCTTTATTATACTTCTACTTAGAGAAGATTCGCTTTGTCCTTAAGAGTATACTAATAAGGCAGCCCTTCTTATCTATATTATATATATACTATAGCTCAATCTGATACTCTTATATCTTCTTCTAAAGAAGCTTAAAGTAGAGCTTATATTTAAAGGCTGAATCAGCTCTCTTTCTATCTTAATCTAGGCTAAAGGTCTAGTGAGAAACTAGAGAAGTCTTATGCTAGTTGAGGAAGCGCACTAGCTAGGCTTTACCTACTTCTCTACTAGCAATCTCTAAGGTAAAGTTGTACAGCTACTGCTTTATAGGTAGTAGGCTATAGTTATAGAGGTAATTAATATACTTTATAAGCTCCTTCTCTTGCTAATTATTAAGTAGTTGTTGATTTTTGTACTGTGCAGCATAAGAGCCCTAGACACCTTACCAGCGCTTGGATAGCCTACTCCTTTTAACGCTATAGACTTTTGCAATTGCAGTAATATTAATTAATTCTCCTGGATCTAGGGATTCTAAATATGCAAGCGCTTCATCAATACGGTCCATATTGATTGAGTTACAATAATATTGAAATTCGGCAAATTCCGGTGTAGGTGTACGCGAGGTGAGACCGTGTGTCAGCTAATAAGATTTAGTAATATCTATCCCTAGGTTATATAAAACCTACTATACTATAAAATATAAGGGGTACTTTGACTTTATACTACTTAAACTCTATATATACTTTAATATATATTATATATTTGCATTAAGTATATACTATAGGTAATGGTATATATTACACTTAAAAATTACTATTATATTATTATTACCACGCCTGATTTATAGAGAGCCTCCTTTTGTTATAAAATAGATTTCTCCTGCTATAGTACTATTATTATACTCTTGCCACTACTAAAACTTATAGAATAGTTCTATCTAAGCCTATAAACTTTACTATAGTATTTAAAAGCTAGTATCTATATTATAGCTACTATTATATAGAGATTTATATAAGATTACTATATATATTAGTACCTTTAATAAAAGTAATTATTAATATAGGCTAGTATAATATAATCCTATATATCTTACATAACTAGTACTATAATTTACTTAGTTAAGAGCTTAGCCTATAGCTATAGGGAGCTATATATATAGGCCCCTAGCCCTATAGTCTTAGTAACCCAACTTAACTTTAGCTATGCTTCCAGTTACTAATTTAACTCTCTAGAACTACCTATAGAAATTACTACTATATAACCCTATAGCTAGTATAGGTTAGCTATCCTCCCTATACCTAGTAGTAACTTAAAGTACCATTTTTATATAGAGTAGATACTAAGAGATTCCTAGGGTATAGCTAAAATAGAGGAGTAGGTATAAGGCTTAGTACTGGAATAGGATCTATAGTAGCCTATATAGGGCTTATATCTCATAATTCTATACCCCTCTTACTTCTTATACAGTACTTCTCTAATATTAGGATTAATATTTTATTTGAGTTTTACTATTAGTAATTATAGTATTACTATAGGTTTTTATAGTAAGTAGGCTAAATCTTCCTATTTATCTTAGTAGACTATCTAGTAGTTATACTTATATTATTAATTTACTAGAATAAGTAGGTAACAAAGTTTAAGAGAGACTAAAGAGGTTATTTGCTATAGCTCTTCTAAACCTACTTATTAGGTATACCTATTTAATAACTACTTTATAAGTTTTACTATTAGCCTACTATTTAGCCTCTATTTATAAGACCTACTACCTATATACTAGAAGAGTCCTAAAAGCTTTAAAAATATAGTATTATATTCTGGGTACCTAAATAGATAGACTATACTATAGTACTCTTCCTCTAAATTATAACAGCTAAGTATATTATTATAATATTCCTTATCTAGGAACTTCTACTATTAATAATATATTATAGCTAACTTGTTTAAGTTAAGAATATTAATACTAGACCTATATATCCTAGACTCTAAATAGATTATTATCCTAGTATAAGTAGTAAAGGACTAAGTGTAACTATAGTATTTAAGGGAAGGCTCTAGGTGTACTAGCTTATACTATTAGCTATTAGAGTAAGGACTAAAGGAGGGTAAGAATAGAATATTTAAACATAGTAATACTTATATACTATAGATTGTTTAGGCTATTAAAATAATACTTATATATTATATACACATTATTATCCCTTAAATAGTCCTTATATACTTAGCTATCTAGTATCTACTACCTACTATTACTATAACTATTATATATAATCCTATAATATATACTATAGTAGTGTTATACTAGCTTATTATAGGAGGAGCTATTAAACTAATAGATATTATAAATATTATAATAAGCTAAGTCTTTGTAATACTAGTCTCTTGCTTAACTACTATTAAATATCTAGTTATAATAGTAGTAGTAAGGCCTAGTAAGAGTGATAACCTTAGTATAGCCTATATAGATAGTAGTTATATAGATAGTAGTTATTATACCTAAAACTATATTAGGTAGAGAATAAGTATAGGTAAAGAGTTAACTAGATATATAGCTAAGGCTACAGGGCTAGGGTTAACCTACCTACTAAGATTCTGTATAGCTATAGGCCTTATAGTTATTATAAATAAATTATATAGTAATAATAATATAGGGTATAGTATTATCCTATACTAACTAAAATTAGTAGTTGGTTTAATTAGAAGTACTAACTAGGGTAGTAGCCTTGTATAAATTTACGCGTAATAGTAGGTATAAGGCTAATAATAACTTCCTAATATCATAATAATGTTCTTAGACTTAGATATCACTGTTATAAGTATTACGGAGTAGTTAGAGCCTTAGGGTGGTGCTATGAAGAAGGAAGTCTATTTTATTAAAGAATGAGGCTCTCTATATATTAGGATTAATAGTAATAATATATAATGTAATTTTTATATAGAAAGGGTTTTATATATTCAGAAATAGCCACAGCAGATTATTTATAAATATTCTTAGTAAAGCCCAACGTGTGCGCAGAGTTATAGTTGCTTGAAGTCGAAGTACCCCTTGTATTTTCCGGCACGGCGGGTTTTCCGGCACGTAGGGAGGGACGTTAGTGTTGTGGCGGCCAGAGCACGCTATATCACACAACGTCGCCACAAAGGATGATACCTCCTCCAATCAAGCAATCAAGGATCCTGGTCAGCAGCGGTGTGGTTATAGTAATCTCGGTAAAATTGTAATAAAATATGTGGCTGCTAAACGTGTGGCTGCGACGTTTGTGGCTGCGCGAGATCTTGCCGGAAAATTCCGCTTCCCGACATCCTCCGAACAGAGCAAAAAGCTCCTGTCAAGCATCCACTTTGCTATTTATCTTTGTTTGGGATAATAAGGAATAGAAAAAAAATAACAAACATGAAGATAATAACTAGTTTCCCTAATCATTGGCTGATTGGCCCGCCTGGTTCAGAAATATCGAGATGCAGGTTTTCAGCTGAGGCTGAACGCCTTGTGACGGTATCCGTCGCATGGCAGTCAGCCTCAGCTGAAAACCTGCATCTCGATAAATCTACATCTTCCATATTCATGAGTCGGTCCACAACGTGATCTCGTCAAACGCCCTCTCTACCACCTCACAGTCCTGGAGAATCGCAGGCCTCATATAGACCCACATATATCCTGGGCGGTCTTACAAGACAAGAACACTCCATCTTCGAGGCCCTTTAGACTCTGAGAGAGCGACTCTTCGTCAACATGTTATACAAGTACGAAACGCTACCGAGTGCTCAATCCATCCGGATTTTAACGCTTTGTCCCGCCGAACAGCATACCGACGCCATCGAATGCATGATCGAGACAACAGAGCTTGAAGAAGCCTCATACAATGCTCTATCTTACACCTGGGGCATGAATGAAGACGGCAATGCTTCACAGGACCACGAACTTTTCATCCATGGCAATCGGAAGTGGATTACCCAGAATCTATTCGAGGGGTTAAAGAGAATAAGACTCTGTGATAAACCTTTACGCATCTGGATCGACGCCGTTTGCATCAATCAGCAAGATGTCGTTGAGAGGTCCGCCCAGGTCGCCATAATGGCAGATATCTACGCTCGAGCCGAGAAGGTCCTTGCCTGGCTTGGAAACGCTGTTGAAGAGCAAGAAGATCTAATTATGCTAGATCTACTCAAGCGTATCAAGAAGCGCACAGAACAAATAAAGCCGTGGAAGAAACCAACGTGGATACATCAAAACTGCTTCGTTCTTCCTCTCCTTAACGAGGACTCCTTGCCCTGTTCTGGCTGTGTAGCATACCAGCAGAGTAAGTCCGGCAATAGTAATCTCACGGAGCATAACGCACATGTCGACTGGTTGAAAGAGTGTTTCAGATCCAAGCCTTCCCTTGGACAAGCCGCCGCAGATATGACCAATGTGGGAATAAGATTTTTCTCCAGGCGGTACTGGAAGCGCCGATGGATACTGCAGGAACTGTCCCTCTCGAATACACATCACTGGTACTGGGGCCAGCACGTTCTGGATATGTCAGAATTTCCCAACGATTGGATCGAAGACCTTGTTCAAGCATTCTGGCTGATTGAGTATGGGCTTCGGGAAGCACTGGAGGATCCTACTAGAACTGCCTCTGTGAGGCGCTTCGCCGCCGCCGTCTCTGATGATATAACCGGCGGTTCCCCCTTTATTACTCGAACAAAAGGGCTCTCACAATTGTGCAACTCCCAGAGCCCCGATATGATGAGAGACAGAACATGGAATGATTTGTTGCGATACTTTCACTCATCAGAGTGCTCTGAACCCAAAGACATGTATTATGCATTGGCGAGCATGGCCATACCCAAAATCTGCGTTGATTACTCGTTAACGGTCGCTCGGGTCTTTCAGCAATTTGCTGAGACTATGCTGGATAATGGCGAATGGGTATGGGTGTTCTATTGTGCTGCAACAACCGTGAGCAATCAGCATCGAGAGCGATTGCAATTGCCGTCGTGGGTTCCGGATCCACGCTCGGTAGATTTTCATTATGGAGGAGACATTCCTCCGATGGGTATACAGATATCCCAAAGCGACTCGTTAGTCTGCGACGTTCGCTGCTTAGGAGTCTTACGAAAGCACGAAGAGGGCCTCGATTCAAGCTTCCACCCAATGTGGGATGGTCTCTTTTGGCAAGTCTGCAGCTCTCGTGAGCCATCAGACGAGATCTCCGAGGTTATTCAGCCTAGCCCACTACAGCTCCAGGTCGATCTTGCTCCTCCCAAAGTACTCTCCGGCGATATACTCTGCTCGTGCTTGGAAAAGCTATTGTTTGGGGATGTATGGATAATCCTGCGTCTCGTGGACGTGACAACTCAAACATACCAGCTTGTTGGGGCGCAAGAATCAAGTTTTGCGCTCTCTAGGTCAATATCCGAGATACAACATGCGCAAAGTTTTTCCAAATGCCCCAAGATCAAAGTGCGGATTATTTGAACGTGGCGCCCTAGTACGATCGAGTATACTCACAGGTTGTACATATCAATATCCAACCCTTTACCAATACCTAACTGTTACAGTAAATGGGTGAATGGGTGCAGGATGCCATGTCACGGGACAATTGGTGCTATGTAAGGGCATCTCATGTTACTCCTTAGCTAGCCATCCTTGGTACTTTACAATAATATCAGCCTTCGCTCTCAGCATGCACTCCTTGTAACATTATATTTCCATTACCAGGTCGTGAGTCCTCGTCGCTTATATCGCATGTGTTATGATCGTCATCGGTGTTGATGGAATGGTGGTCGTCGCTGCCGATCAAAGCATGCGTGTCTTGGTGCCCTCGTTTCCGTGCCGCAGGCTCACCGCCCAGTGCCGGGTCGGCTGGGGCAGAGGAGCCTCGAGATGCTCGTGACGGATGAGGGTGCTCGCTATTGATCGGAGTTGCTGAATGCATGGGGATAGACCTCAGACTGTGCTTTGCTTAAGGGGTCGGCGGAAGACGCTGTTTGAGACGTGTTCCGTCAGCAACCTGTTCCTTAAACTTTCCAAAAACAGGGACACTCGTAGCGTAACAACTTACCTTTAAGCTCAGCAAGTAACGTAGGGCTGAGTGAGATTCTCAATTGATCTTCACTGATCCAGGTGCGGGATTTATCGACTAGGTACTCGAAAATTTTCTTGCCTTTGCTGCACCTGTCATAGCGCATGCGGTGAACTCGCACAACGGCCCTTTCTACTGGTGGGACCAAGTCTTGAGAGGATCGTTCGCAAGGCGGCCGTAGCATCGATATCGATATCTGTACATCGTCTTCGTTGACCCGGTGTTCGCCCCATACGACTCGGTACTGACGTTTGCAGTTCTACATCTTGCCGACAAGACCCTACCCTTACCTCAACGGCTCTTGGAATGGCTGGTCCAGCCGGGGGGGCGGGCATACTTCTGAGTACCCTATCTGGATTAAACGGGAACAAACCACTTGCAGCGAAGCCGGCCTTGATATTCTTTGGCGTGAACGCTATTTCCCTTGCGGGGCTATATAAGGAGGTGAAGTGCTCCTTGCCGATCGTATTTATACCTCCTTGCTCGAGTCGATCAACCTGGTCGCGATAAGCGGCCTTGAGTGGAGCAAACACAAGGCTGGAGCTTGTGGGAGGTATAAGAGGGGAGACGATATAAAAGAATATTATTCTCGAAACAGAACTCTAAGATTTCGAGGGTCTCGTGCGTTCCAAAGCCGTCGCAGATTAAGACGCGTGGTTTCTTGTTAGTTCGTTTTTTGGTTTCGGGATCAAATATATGCTTGAGCCACTTTAAGCTAATCTTAGAGTCGGTATATCCAGAGTCGGAGCACGCATATTGCCATCTAGGGGTAGGGAACGTGGTCCAGTTGCTTCGATGGGTATTCGCTAGCTAGATAATTATAGGGTTTAGATACCTACCGTCACCACTAATGCTTCGATTGTAGTCACGGTTGTGTGCTTGAACATACAGACACACACCGCGGCCTACCAAGAAGGTGCTCCAGCTACACGAGGGCCTCAGCAAGCGAGAGAGCGCGCTGCTGGTGCAGCTGCGGACAGAGAAGATAGGGTTCAACGACTTCCTCTTCAGCCAAAGAGTGCCAGGAGTCACCAGCCCGCGATGCAAGTGTGGGGAGAGGCGACAGACCGTCGCCCATATCCTCCTCCGCTGCAGGACTTATAAGAATCTCCGCAACCAGGTATTCGGGGACCTTTCCGGACGAAACAACCTCCGGGCCATCCTGAACAAGCCACAGCTAGCCACCAAAGCTATCCAATTTGTAGAGCAGACGCAGATCCTTGGGCAAGTGGGGATCAGAGACGCGTAGACGACAGCCGAGCGCTGGGGGGAGACTGAAGGTATCGCAGTCGCAAAACACGAGGCAAGCGCCTCTATGAGCCTAGAAGCACAGCATTCAGTCAGTAGAACCAGTATCTAGATGGGCCTGGCAGCATATGTAGATAGTGGTTAAAGGGAAACAGCAGACCTCTGGGGACAGATGGTTCTTGTTTACGGGAATGAAGTGGGGCGGCGCAGAACAGCGTATTCGCGTCGCGTCAGCTGTCCGCCAAGCCTGCTAGCCGGGCATAGCTGCGGAATTAGCGGCTGAAACTGAGTAGGATTGAATGAATAAATAAATGAATGATATCTCAACAACCACACAAGATAGAGTATAGTAAATAGATAAATTTGATACAGGCTATCTAACAGTACACTAAGTTCTCTTGTGTCCTTGAACGTAACAATTACTACATATTGGCGGCGCCCGTTGTCTAGCTGGTTGGCCAGCTCACTCAGCTTCCTCAACTACTCTATCAGCCTCAGCAGCTAGCCTCTAAGCTTCCTGAGCCTAAAGAGCTCCCCCAGTAGCAATATACTGTCTACGCTGCTGCCTCTTCTGTTCTTAACACTAATTAGCAGCTTAAAGCTTTAAATTCTCCTCCGCTAGGATAGTAGCTGAATGCATAGCTATCTAACACCCTTTAACAAGCTAATAGATAGCTTAAGTAGTAGGGCTCTGTAACTAGTGACTAAGAAAGTCCTAAATATATTAAGCCTGCTTTTAAAGCTAAGAGACTGTATAAGGTATCCCACCTATCTAGTCTAGTAATAGATCTCATGGAGATGGCGTTTTAGTAACTAGTAGAGATAATAGAACCTACTCTAGACAGTATAGAATAAGCCCTATTACTTAAAATCTAGCTTAAATATTCTTCTAAGTAAAGATACTTAGTTAGATAGTTCTATAGATAGAGAGAAAGTCTACTTTATTAATATAGAAGACCTTTTACTAAGTAAGCTCTTAAACCTACTAATAGTATATATACTTTAGAGGAAAGTAATAGCTAATATTAAGTAGCTAAATTATATACGATATATAAGATAGTATATAAAGACTAATAATTTAATTCTAAGTATAGTACTAATTAAATTTAGGTGTTATATAACTACTATAACTATTAAGTATAAGTAATTAATAGGTACTCTAAGTAGCTAACTAAGTACACCTATTAAAGTGCTTTAGCTACTTAAGACCTAGTTTATTAGTTATCCAGCTATTATTACTAATAGTAAAAGTCTAGTTACTAGGTAGATTATAATACTAGGTAGATTAGTAGAGTTTTTCTAAGAGAATAATAAAGAGTAAGATAGACTACCTAGCTGTATAGATACACTTAATAGCTATAACCTACTCTTAATTACTAGGTTAAATAAGGATTACTTAGCTAACTATATCTAAACTAGTAATAACTTTAGATATACTAGTAATACCTATCTAAAAGCTAGTCTTATTAAAGTTATAAGTATTTTTATTAAGTATCTTATACACCTAATAGGTATCTTAAATAAGCTTAAACTACTATTTAATAGTAATAGGATTCTTATACAATGCCTGCTATAAGTAGAATTTCTAGTTCTACTTAGTCTAAAGCTCTAGCTAGGTCTTAATAAAGTGTGTTGCCTAGCACTAGCTAATAAGGTCTAAAGGAGAATTTTTACTATGCATAATAAGTAGATTATCTACTATCTATTAAATATTAATAATCTAAGGTAGAAACCCTTATTAATTAAGGTCTAGGATTTACTTAACTAGAGCCTCTTCCTCTATAGGATATAGCTTTTGCTTTAGTAATAAATTCTCGTGTTTTAAGGGGATATCTTAAAGATGCTAACGTAGAGTTATTCTTAGTATATTATAGGCTAATACAAGAGCACAGATAGATTAATTTAGGTTCTATCTAAAAGAGGCGATAGTAAGGCCTAATCAGCCTTCTTTTAAAGTCTTCTAAGTGCATTGTTATAGTGCTATAGTTGATAAATAAGATAGATAGGTAGGCAATTCAGTAGGGTAGGCTACTTACTAATTTGGGCTACTTACTAATTAATTACATTAATTAGACTAATTACTTACATTAATTAGACTAATTACTAATTCTAGCTAGCACTAAATTGCTATATAATTATATCTAAGTAGTATACTTATAGCTATTAGGTATATAGCTGTGCAAATTCTTAGCAAGCGCTAAGTAGGCTAACCTAGCCCTATAGCCTTATAGTTAAACTTAACCTTTGCTACTCTCTGCCTCCTCTTATAGATTCACTACTATATAAGGTTATAGCTAGAGCTACCCTCCTTACTAGTAGTAGTAACAGCTATAGCTAAATTATATATATTACTATATAGTTATTAGTAAGTATGCCAGCGTAGGTACTGCTATTCTATATTTATACTAGCTTCTTTTTCAATACTAAAAGCAGCGTCAACCTTGTATTTCAAAGAAAAAAAATCAGTGAATTTAGTCCTTAGGCACTAAATAGCACCAAGTTTATCTTTGTAATCTTCTTAGGTAATACCTCTAATTTATTCCTTACAGTTATTTCATTATAATACTACTATAGTATTTGTTAAAGATAGTGTATCTAGGTCCTACTAAGATAACTATACTACTAGGTCCTACTATAAAGTAACTATATTCTATAGATTAGGGTATATTAGGACCCTTACTATAGTATAATTAGTAATAAAGGGTAGCCTTATATCCTACCTATTTAGATTATATTCCCTTGTAACTATAATATTAACTTCCTTTTTAAAGTTAGGGCTTACTGTTTTTACTACTAAATATTACTTACTATAGTTAATAAGTATAATAGGTAAGTTAGCTATATAGTATATAGTAGATAGGTTATAGGTGGCGTAGAAGATATTAAAAGCAAGGATATCTAGCTTGTCCCATTTTTTGATAATAAGTAGTATTAGGTGATTATTATAAATAGGAATATTAAGGGTAGAGTATATAGCTTTAACTACTTTATTATATAAGTAGAGATATAGAGGCAATTTTAAGTAGATAAGGATAGTAATTCAGGTAGGTTTATAGGAGTTAAGGAGCTTTTAGATAGTCTATAGTAATTAGTTAGAAAGCCTATAAAAGTTCCAAGCTTATAAGGGTTACTATTAGTATAGGTATTAATTAAATCTTCTCTATTCTATGCTAGGGTTTAGTAATAGTAGCCCTAAGATAATGTATAATAAGGGCAAGGTGATAAATATAAGGAGAGTGATATACAGTTACTTATGTAATGCAATTCTCCCTACTACTACCTTCTAAGGTTAGCCTAAGTGCTAATAAACCTGCTTAGATCTGCTATTACAAGGAGTATAAGAATAATAGAGATAAAATATTACTTTCTACTGTAACTTCACTTACTATTAGGTAGAGACGGATATTTATATAATACATATAGTCCCTCTTACACTATAGTCCAACCTATAGTATCTTAGTTGCTATAGTATTTACTATAGTTAACCTCTTAACTCCTTCTAAACTTAAATTAATATATATAGTCTTTCCCTTTATAGAGGACTTTCTACTAGGTATATATCTTAACTTAACTAAGTTAGTAACTAATCTATATATTTATGTAAAAAGTACCTTATAGTAGTATATAATAATATAGAGTTATTGTAGCTTTTATAGCAACGTCTAGGCTATAGTACTTAGCTCTAAATAACTCTTCCTAAAAGATACTTATTAGGAAAAGGCTATAACTCTAATATCTAACTAAACCTATCTAGGTTATAATTTGGGAGTAAATAATTATAGAGGATAGAAAAGGCTAAGTATCTTACATCCTAATATAAATATATATAGTTAGGTATAGGTACGTAGAAGGAGCCTAGGAACTAAGGCTAACTAACTAGGCACTAATACTATAGTAGTCTAGGCTAATATTAGCCTAAGAGCTACTATTAGGTTAGCTTTGCTATAGGCTTTCTAGCTAATAAGTAATAGGTTTAAATCTGAACCTGCGCTTGTAGAGATTACTATACTATTATATTCTATTAAGAGGGTAATAGTACCTCTTTCTCTATATACTACTAGAATATAATTACTCTCTCTACAACCCTATAGCAGGAGTAGGCTAGCTATCCTCCCTACTAGTATTACTATAGCGTTTATCTACCCTAAATACATAAGTATATTTATCTAGTTACTAGTATATTTGCCTTCTTCTGCTACTGTATATTAGCCTTACTATACTATATAATAAGCTGTATAATTAGCTGTACCCTACCTACAGCTACTCTTACTCCTTGATCCTAAAACTAGATATAATAAAGCAGAATACAACTTACTTATAGTACTCTTACACTGCCTTATAATTAGATACAATTCTTTAGTATAGCTCTATATCCTATCTTTTTATATACTTGCTAACCTTAATAGCCTAGGACTAATATACTTAGCTAAAGAGTAAGCTGCTATCTTATCTCTTTAGCTAGGCTACCACGTTTGAACCTAACTAAGATCTATTCCTACCACTTACCCCTATCCAACTCTATGCTAAATAATATATCTTTTGTAACACAGTAATACTAGTAAGTCTAGCCTTACTAAGGATTTTATAGGTAATAAGGTAATCCCTCCCTATGCAATCCTTTTGTATACTTAGGAGGATAGCTAAGAGGTTACCTTTAAGGATCTAATATATAGTACTGGAAAGAGTAAGACTAGCTATAACAAGATTTAGTTCTACTAGTAATAAGCTAAAAGTAATAGCTTATAATACTTTTAGGTAGATACCTACTACATTAATAAGTTAAACTATATTAAGCTTTAGGACGTAATTAACTCTATATTTTACTAGTACCAGAATATAGCTAAGTGCTATATTTATTTGTTGGATATTTTAATAGTAGAGTAGAAAGCAAATAGTAGGTATACTAACTATACTTAGGAGCTAACTTTTAGGGCAAGCTAATAGTTTACCTACAGTCAGACTCTGCAAGAGCTTCTTGCCCTATATTCTATTAAGTTCTTCTCTAGAGAAGGCAAGCATCTAGGTAATAAGAGAAGCCTAGAGTAATAGATCTACAAGATAATATACATTACTATTTCTACCCTTTAAGGAACTCCTCTATGTAATTTTAATATTAAGGAGTAACTGTTATAGATAAAGGGTTACTAGACCATATAAAAAGAAGACAAAGTATACTTACTATTAGGTATATTTAGTAAATATATATTGCCAAACTATAGCAAAGGGGAAGATAGTACATTTAAGCATCTCTAGAAGAAAATTAGCAAGTCTAAGGGGCCCTAACAGTAATAGGTCCTAGTCTAAATAGACAAAGCCAACTAAAAATGCATCTAATACTTATAGCTTACTAACCCCTATAATAATAAGAAGTGTATTAAGGAAACTAAGGGTGGCCTGTTAGAAGACTTATATTACTAGATCCTTAAAAACTCTAACTTCTAATGCTAGTATAACTACTATTAGAGTTAACTACTATAGATTAAGGGTAATCCTAGTAAGGGCAAGACAATACTACTTTATAGTATTATTAATAAGTTAAGCAAGTTAATAGCTAATATAAGTCTCCTATCCTACTTCTTCTATTAGGCTATAGACTTATATATTAATAATACTACAGCTGTACTATAAGGTCTACTATATTTACTTATTAACTAATAGCTATTACTTATCTTATATATATAGAAGAAGTATAACCCTATAGGCAAAGCCCTCTTTAAGGATCTAAATACCTAGGTTACCTTGTCTAAGATCTTTGTAAATATCCTATAAGATCCAAGCTTAAATAGCATATACTTAATTATCAATATACTTAACAAGTGTACTATAGACTTGCTAAAACTATTAGACTTTATTGTCTCTATCTTCCTGTGTTAAGTGGATTGTCTCTAGCTATAAGTGGCCTAACATTAAGGAACAGCTAGAAGAGGTAGGGAATATAGTAAAGCTGTGCCTTAATCTTAACATAAACTTAGTTTCTATAGCTATCTATATATATATTTAGTATAAAGTACTTTAGCTAGCATAAAGAAAAAGGTATAACAAGAAGATATAAGATACTCTATTAGACTATTTATTAGCAAAGGCAGGTGATACCTTCCTCTAGGTAGCTTTAGTCTGTTAAAGCCTTGAGAATATCCTATAATAGAATACACTTATAAAGCTAAACTTATTTCCTCCTAGACTTAACTCCCTCTATAAGCAAATTGTAAAATATGAACAAAAGTAATCTAAATTATCTAGTTTAGACAAGAGAAATAAAATAACTACTTTGTAAAAAGTAGAAAAATAACTCTTAAGAATAATATCTTATTAAAGATGTAATAAATATATTCCTAAGATAGGAGTTTTCACAAAACAACTATAGCCTATCTATATACTAGAAATGGATTTAAAATATAAAAATGCTATTAGCAGAAGCTTAGTGATATATTATTATTCTATAAAGTTGATAAAGATCCTAAAAATAATACAGCCTAATCTAAGATTATGGGTTGATTATATAATCAACTAAGCTAGAAATTTCTATTATATATAGATAACTAGTCTATGTATCTATATTAGAAATCTGATTATATAATAATATTATTTGGACTTTATAGAGAGTTTATAAAATAATAACTTCTAAGCTACTTTTTACAATCAAGCTCAATCGATAGATTATAACCTATATCTACTTTGGGACTAGTTTGTTTATATAAGATAGGCAGATATCAATATCAAATAAAGCCGGACGATATCAGGTATCGCATTGATTATTTTGGATATCAAACAACCAAGGTTTGATATCAAACCACTAAGGTTTGAATATCAAACAACTAAGGTTTTAAATATCAAACAACAAAGGTTTGATAAAGGTTTTGATATCAAACTATAAACGTTCGGATGATAAGGATCAGATACTAGATATCTGATCAGGAGAAATAGTAGATATAAGGAGAGGGGATAGCAAGACCAGATAGCAACTCAACCGATCAATCAATCACTATTTCTTCTACTACTTCACCTTTTTTCACATTAGATACTTAGTTAGATATATTATATCTAATATATACTAAATATAGGTACTAGTTCTTAACTAAGTACTTATAATATAAAATATATTATTTAATAAGTATATCTTCTATAAGGGAGTAAAATAAGAAGAGCCCCTTATAAAAGAAGATATAATAATACTAGTTAATATCCTTATAGATAAGGAGAAGAGTACTAAAGTAGAAGAAGAAGTAACTTTTAAGTAACTTCTATAGGTTAATAGAATGTAGGTATTTTTAGATAGAATTGCTAAGCCCCCTAAGTAATAGCTTAGGGGTAATACTCTAAGTAAAATAACTATAATAGGTAGCTAGCCTATATAACTTATAATGCTTAAGGTATAAATCCTATATAGGATGCCCTTAGCTAGGGTACTCTAGGGAGTATATAAGGAGCTAGTAGTAACTCTATTTAGTCTCCTATCTCTAGAGCTAATACTAGAGCTAGATAAATAAGTAATAGATTAAGGCTACTAGGAAGTATACCCTACTAGTAGGACTAGCCTATTAGTAGTTATATAACAGCTAATATTACTAACCCCTAAAGATAACTAGGGTACCCTAGAGCTATAGAGCTGGGGAATAACTACCTCTTAAATAACTTCTAAAGCACCTATAGAAGCTAGTAAAGTAGATAGTATAATAAGTACTAGTTAAAAGACTAGGTAGCGCAAATAATACGTTAAAATATAATTAAGTTAGTAATAATACAACTAAGACCCTTATAATAATAATTATAATAATCTAGGGGGTATATTAGTAATAGCATATCCTCTTTTATATAACTTAAGAGATAAAGACTATTTACTTATTAGTAATATATACTTTACTTAACATAATTAATTATTATAAGATAATAATAATAATAGACTCTAAGCTATAAATAAAATAGTTAGAGTAGCTCTTCTACTATTAAAGAAGCTATTTAAATATATATAGTATAATACTAAGTATAGTAATAGTAGGCTCTATTAAGACTAAATACTAAAACTACTAACTACCTATAAATCTCTATACTAATACTACCTCTAAAGAGATTTCCTAGAAGTATATAAGTAAGAGATAGGTATAATAAGGGTAAAATATATATAGGAGGAGGTCCTGTTTAATAATAGCTAAGTAAGGCCTTTACTATTAAAATAGGTCTTTATATATAAGTTTAATAGTAATAGCTACTTTATAAAGTATAAAGTGCAATTAGTAGTATATAGGGACCTCTAAAAGAGTAATATCCTAGATTTAACCTATATAGCTATGCTTACTATATAATTATTTTAAACTACTATAGTAATTATAGCAAAATTTAATCTAGAGATTAACTAATATAATATAGTAGGAGTACTCCTTAACGCCTCTATTAATCTAGAGACCCTAGTATAGTATTAACTCCCTAAGGGCTATATATAACTAGGGATATACCTTAAGCTTAAAAAGGTGCTTTATAGACTATGTAAATTACTACTACTCTAGTATACTAAATTTACTAGGAAGCTTAAGGAGCTTAGGCTTATTACCTTAAGTAAAGAGCTATATCTCTTCTTTAATAAGGAGTAAAAGAACTTTATCCTCTTCTATATAGACAATATCCTTTATCTATATTATTATAATAATACTAGCCTAGTAAAAGCATTTTTTAATTAAATTAAAGAGGTATATAATATTAATAAGTATAGCCCTATAACTTATTTCCTTAGTATATATATTATATATAACTAATCTAAAGGAATAATTAACCTAGTTTATAATACTTATATAGATAAGATTATAAAGAAATTCAGTCTAGCAAATACCTCTAAGTATCTAGTGACTCTACTTGGCGCTGAGGAGCTTTAGAAGAACCTAGGCTAAGTAATAGTAACCTAGGTAACCACTTACTAGGAGAAGGTTAGCTTAGTATTATATATAGCTATTATAATCTATCTAGATATTGTATAAGCTGCTGTAAAGCTTTTATATTACCTTATAAACCTAAGTAAAAGATATATAAGCTATGTTAATTAAGTAATTATATACCTTTAGTAAATGTACTTTAAGAGTATATAATACTTATATAATATACCTAATAAGCTCCTTATCTATAGAGATATATCCTTTGCTAATAATCTAGAGACTTAGTAATTATCCTATAGATATATTATTATACTTTTTAGTAGACTAATTATATAGAAGGTAGCTTAGTAAGTAATAGTAATAACTTTAATAACTAAAGCAGAGCTTTTAGCGCTATTAAGTGTTATAAAGGAGACTATAGTATTAAAGTAATTCTTTTATAAGCTTACCCTTATAATTAAGGGTATATAGAAGATTTTCTATAATAATTAATAAATAATTTACCTAGTTATTAGAG